>LGRX02009202.1:0-19995 GCA_001247695.2 Cymbomonas tetramitiformis | reverse complement strand
CCAATGCTGAGGCACCCACGAGCCCTCCACTAGCCGGCGGGAGTGCAAGGTAAGGGACTCTCGTGGGGCATGGTTTCCCTCCCACCATTCATCACGTGGCTCGCTGCAATAGTGTTGCAGTACGCTATCGTGATGGTTGCAGCATGTTGATGGGTTGTTGAACACATGTTGGGACGATATTGTGCAGAGATGCGGGCGAGGCGCCCCCCGAGGCGCACGAGGCCCAAAGCAAGGAGTCACCCCCGCCGCCCAATGCTGAGGCACCCACGAGCCCTCCACTAGCCGGCGGGAGTGCAAGGTAAGGGACTCTCGTGGGGCATGGTTTCCCTCCCACCATTCATCACGTGGCTCGCTGCAATAGTGCTGCAGCACGCTATCGTGATGGTTGCAGCATGTTGATGGAATGTTGAACACATGTTGGGACGATATTGTGCAGAGATGCGGGCGAGGCGCCCCCCGAGGCGTACGAGGCGCACGAGGGGCATGCTTTAGATGGGACCATTGGAAGTAGCATGCCTGACTTGCGGGCATCCTCAATGTCGACTAGTTCATCGTCCATATCGAAGAGCTTTTCCAGGTGATA
The DNA here is from genome assembly GCA_001247695.2 of Cymbomonas tetramitiformis. Taxonomy (NCBI): domain Eukaryota; kingdom Viridiplantae; phylum Chlorophyta; class Pyramimonadophyceae; order Pyramimonadales; family Pyramimonadaceae; genus Cymbomonas; species Cymbomonas tetramitiformis. The sequence goes on along the minus strand of LGRX02009202.1, from coordinate 19,412 downwards.
CATCTCATCATGTTTCCTTGCCTACTTGCTTTCGCCGTAACTATCCTGCAGCACGCTATCGTGATGGTTGCAGCATGTTGATGGGATGTTGGAAACATGTTGGGACGATATTGTGCAGAGATGCGGGCGAGGCGCCCCCCGAGGCGCCCGAGGCGGCAAATTCAGCTGGTTTAGACGACGGCAGGTACTATTTCGGGATTTCTGGATTCATTGATGTAGTCACTGTTGACGCGGAACGTAGTCCTCACCAATTTCCACTTGACGTTACCCCCGAGGGAGACAACCTACCATCGAATGCGGATGAAGCCTACGACTTCTTCGAAGCTCATCAAGCAATTTTGACACCGATCCGTATGGAAACTGTTGTCTACCTAGTACACGATGGCAACTTCGAGGCGACTACATACGGCGCGCTGCTGGCCGACGACTCTCAACTCGATAATCCTACACGAGACAATGTGCGGGAGGTTCGGTGCCTTGGGCGACATTGGAGGAGCGTTTCGACAATAAATGATTGGCCAGATTTGATCCGTGCGGTTGGAGTTTGGTCTTTAATTGCAGTTACCACGGATGCCATGGCTGCCGAGATGGAAGTAGAGCCCATGAGGTATGTACGAATATTTAGGCACCTCAACTTGCATACTGAATTTTCATGATATAATATGTTGCAATATATCAGAAACCGTTGCCGGTATATTGAATATGTATGGGAGATATACTGCGGTGGGCGAAGCAGATCTCCGGTGGAAGAGCCAGCTGAGGCGAAGGACACGGAGATGGGTGAGGTGAAGAACACGGCGGGCGAAGCCGATCCTTGGCTCTCGCTCCATGCAATGCATCGTCGAAATGTGGGCTCGGTAACATTGGAGCGAGGGCGGTTTATATGTGATTGTGCCATGTGCTACGGCGGAGTTGTAATAAAGGTGTTGAGCAAGGCCACCCGCACACGACATCGGAAACTCCACGGGCAGATCCAGCCACCCGCACCGGACCCTGAAGAAATCGATGCTGTAGTTTGTGGCAACCGCGGCGAAACCTTAAGGTACTCTACGCCCTTTCTCTCCCATGAATGATTGGGCAAGCTTGCGTGACAACACATTCGCAATATGTTGACAACGTATTGAAGATGCATTGCAACTCTCCTACAGACATACGGATGTGGACGTCACGATGGATGACAAGGAGGGCGAACATGCTGAGGAAGCCGGGAGGACAAGCGCAGAAGACGAGGTGGTACACGCACAACAGGACGTGGAAGCCAAGGATGTGTCGAGTCAAGGCGGCGAGGCCGGAGTTCCTGACGACGAGGATGGCGATGCGCCTAAGACCGAGGATGCCGATGGTGAGACCAAGGATGGCGGTGGGGAGGATTTGGGGTTCGATGAAGAAGACGACGGAGATGCCGTCCACTCCGTTAAAGCAGCGATTGCTACACAATTGGAAAGTATTGTGAATGCTGCAAAGGAGCTTTTCGGAGGGAGACGGTAAGAACGCGTTATTATGCCAAATATCGTGCAGTGAACTGCACGTGCAATATGTAGTATGCATATCTCCTACATATTGACAATGTATTGCAGTATATTGCATATGTATTGACAACCACTGAAATTGCGATGTGTACGCAGGACCACAACGTGCGGCGATCAACTAAGCTCCTCGTGGATCTTCTGGAATGGAACTTGGAGGAAAACTTGACCCAAAAATCGTTTTCCTCGTTGTGTGAGATCCTACTTCACAACTTTGATGAGCTTCGCGAAACCCATTTCCCCTTGACGTTCGCTAAAGCTATGGGTACTTTCGACGCTTTTAGTACGCCGTACCAACGAGTGGACATGTGCGTCAATGGATGTTGTTTGTACGAGAAGGAGTTGGAGAACGCGGATCATTGTCCACACTGTAAAGAATGCCGGTGGCAAAGCTTTGGAGCGGCGGAGGAGGATGGCACTCCGGAGGATGGCACTCCGAAGAAGCCGCGATTGCAATTCCTTTGGTGGCCCTTGAAGGAAATTTTCCGGAGGCTATTCCATTCACCTGAAGTTGCTGAGCTCATGCGGGCGCATGGCCGTCATACGTCTCCTGAAAGTGGACGCAAAGACACAATTTGGGGTAAGAGCCCAGCACGCGTCTATGATCCCAATGCTTGTGATAGGATCTGCAAAGGGCATATCCGCAATACACTTAACGTATGTCTTTGACATATTGCAGATGTACACATACAGTTGTATGTATACCGCGGTGAGTTGTATTTTGTCCGGAGTGTGCAGACGGAGATGCGTGGAAAGAGAAGAAGGCGCGGTACCCAGAGTTTTTCCAGGAGTTGCGGAATATAATCATCCTGTTCTGCGCGGATGGGGCTTCCGTATGGAAAAACAAGGCGGGCGTGTTTCCCATGTATTTCCAAATCTTGAACTTGCCGCCGGAGATACGCTCCAAGTACGAGTACCTTGAGGTCTACGGTATTCTTAATGGCATCCATCCCGCCGATACGACTCTTTTGTACGACAAGCTGGTCGACGAGTTGGAGGAGTTGTGGGAGACGGGCTGCGGAGTTTGGGACGCCTTTTCCGAGGAGTATGTTCGTGTACGGTGCATGCTACTCGGGGTGATCATGGATTACAAAGGCTTGGTCGATGCCGGGAAGCGAATGGATGTAAACGCCTACAAGTGTTGCATGTTGTGCCGTACGAAAGGATGTCACAGTCCAGCGCTGGGAAGAATCTTCTACGCATTCTTCAAGCAACATCCTCCTGGTACGCTCTCATCGCTATGCCACCCAGTTTGATTGTTTGCAGCATGTTTGCAACATGCATCAACATGCCTGCAACATACCACAGATATGTTTTATTACTTGTGCACGTGCCATGCAGGGCCGCCGGAGAACTACACGCATGAGTTTGTCAAGCGAATGGGCGAAATACACGAGGCACTTTCCAAATCAGGTTGGTCGAAAGCGGACATGGCGGAACGTTTCTCGGCCACCGGATTCAAGTTGCCCGCCGCATTCGCAAGGTTGTCGTACTTTAACTTGGCGTTGGATTGGCTCTATGATCCTATGCACGAAATCATGAACTTGGGAAACAAGCTTGCAACAACGCTACTTGGGCTGGATTTCAACGAGGCCGCGCGCAAATTTGCCGAGGAGGAGGGCCTGCACCCAGAATGGGGGCAAACGGAGTGGGTGCAGAATTCGAAAGGTGAGTTTTGTATTAGTGCAACATTTATGTAATTGTGTTCAATATGTCATACACGTGTTGACGGTATACGGCAACACGGACAGGGGAACCGCATGAGGTGTACAAAATGACAAACGGTCCATGGGGATCCCACCGCGTCCGAAGGCTTCGACCACCTTACGTTCTCGGGAAACAGCACTCGCCTTCTTGAAGGAGTTGCGGGGAGTCACCCGGTGGGGCGATGGGCATACGCATTTGTTGCGCACCTCAACCGCCTCCAACGGCGCAAAATACGCAAAGCACCTCAAGGCGCATGCGGCTTTGAAGGCTTTCGAGTCCAAGTTGTTCGCGGTATTGTCCTCTTGGCCTCGCGATGATGGTGAAGTCGACAATGCGCTGCAGGACATTGTGTCCAAACTGACTATCATCATACGGGAATGCACTGCGCATTCCATAGAACCTCGGGTACGTATTCAATGTTGGTGTGATATGAGTTCCACATGTCACAGGTATGTTGAATATATGTTACAAACGTATTGATTCGTACGTGCAGGATATGGAGTATTTGAGAGAGCGGACCAGACTTTTCTTTGAGGACTTGGAAGCGAATGGTCCTCCACAGTGGCTTGCAATCAACACCCATAAAATCTGGCACTGGGCCGATCTGCTCCTGCGATTCGGACCTGTGCGTGAATGGTGGACGTATGCCTTCGAGTCCATGAATGGCAAGCTAGCTAGGTGGGTGAAGAACAATGCGTTCCCCGTGGCAAGCATCATGAACGGCTATCTAAGGTTGAAAACCTTGCGCTCCCTACGAGGCATCCTGCCCATGCTTTTGAACCGAGAAAGAGCTACTGCCGGCCGTGTCCCGCGGGCTTTGATGGCGGGCCCCGCTCCCGGCATCGTGGTCACTACCTTCGGGGACAAGGGCAAGCCATTGGAGCTAACGTCCTTGGAGATTGACCAACTGACCCGCTGGATGCGAGCGAGTATTCCCGCTTACCGAAAGCTTTTTCAACAACATGCTGAGTACGACCTGTTCCGGCGGAGGTGCAACCTGCAAGCTCGCACGCATGTACTATCTGTAGTATACCTGCAACATATTGTCAACTTGTTTCTGTATGTTTATCATATATTGTAAGTATACTAAGAATATGTTGTCATCACAGGGAGAATGCCGCGCGCTCTAAACATGCAAATCCACGTTCTAGGTACCGACAAGAGGTGGGTGGCGTGCCCGCGATCGCGTTCGGTCCATTGGAGGACCCTGAAGGATGGCTTGGTCGTCAATACACGGCTTACGAGAAGTCGCTCATGATGGGTCCCGAACCCATGTGTTCCAAGTACAACAAGGTGAACATCGGCGGTGTCTTCTATCGCACTAGAGACGGGGACAAAGGGAAAGTGACAACCCAGTGTTTCGTCCGCGCATCCTTCCCCAAGAATGATGCCGATGCCGATGACGAGTGGGAGGACAGGTACGACCTCAACCACCAGTTTGCATGCTTCTTTGCCTTTGCCTGCAACATATATGCAATACGTCCCCAACATATTGAGGGTATGTTGTACGTATATTACAAAAACATTGAACATTTCGTGCGCAGGTATGGTATCATCAACGCCATTCTGCGGGTTAGCATTGGCGGTGTGCTCTACACTTTTTAAAGTGTGATTGGCTACCCGTGCCCACGGAAGCTCAGATCGCAAGCTTCAAGCTGAAGAACTCCATCCTCGGCGTGGACAAGGTGTCCAAGGCTTACTACACCTTCAACCCCTGGGACACCTCCAAGTACACTATGGACAACCGAGAGCCCTACCTACTGGCCAATCAAGTCCAAGCGCAAGTAGTGATAGTCAAACACCCCTGCATGGATTCAGCGGTGATACTTGATACGAGCGACCGCAATATGGAGAAACTTGCACTCGTTGATAGGCCCGTAGGTAGTGATGGTCACTTTGACACATGCGGGAAGTGTAGAGTCGGTGGCGAGCTCCTTCTGTGTGAGAGGGCAGGCTGCAAAGAGGCTATGCACGTGCGATGCGCAGGGCTCACCGACATCCCCACTGGAATGTGGTACTGCAGAAAGTGTGATGACGCATAGTAGTGCCTCTGTACACATTTGATATACCTGTAATATACCAGATACGTATTGCGGACATATTGTAAGTATTATGCAATATGTGAGCAGCAGGGGGGTCTTACCCCTTTACCCCATGCAGTCATGTGTTGCATAATTCACTCTGATTGTAGACATATTGCACATGTACTAAAGATATTCTGCATGAGGGAATGTTTCAATATGTGTTCAACACATATATTGCAAACGTGTTGAATGATTCATCTGATTGTAGACATATTGCACATGTACTAAAGATATTCTGCATGAGGGAATGTTTCAATATGTGTTCAACACATATATTGCAAACGTGTTGAATGATTCATCTGATTGTAGACATATTGCACATGTATTGAACGATTCCTTATGCGTGAATGTTTCAACATGTGTTCAACACATGTTCAGTACGTGTGTTGCAGGCGGTTGCAGACATATTGAACACCCCTCCAATCGTTTTGCCTTATTTCAATACATCGGGGCCCCAATTCAAAAAGCCCCCCAGAACCGACTTCTGCGATACGCGTCCAAATGCCGTGAAAACTTGTCCCCATAACGCTAGACCCTTCCTTAGATGATACCAAGTGCTAGTGGGTGAGTCTGACACCATTTGGGTGCCCATGCTAGCATACTCATTTTCGCTGTGTCCAGGCCGATCGCGGTTCAATAGTTTGGCCAATATGTTACACGTGTATTGGAATGTCCAGATATTAGCATACCGTCTCCAATATGCCTCCAATATGTCTCCAATACGTGTTCAACACGTGTATTGAACCCGTCTAGAAACGTAGGGACAGCAGATATCATTACTCACCGCATATATCATTATTAATCACAACAGATATCATTATTAATCACAGCAGATATCATTATTCATCACAGCAGATGGAGGACGCTTCGTTGGCCGTCCGACCCGAGGCCAACAAACTTCTTTTTTCAACGCTCGAGCTCATCGTGTGTCCTGCCTCTCCGGCGGGTGACTGGCTCGAGGCTTCTGCGACGTTGCACCCGGTGGAAGGCAAGCGAGCCCTCCTGGAGCTCGCACGGCGACTGCTGGACTCCGGTGCACCCTTTCAGGGGACATCGAACCTCCTTGGCGTCCGCTTCAAGGCCTACTACACCGACCCGTCCGAGTCCATCACGGATTTCAACGCGGCCTTGCGGTCCGCCAAGAGGCGCAACATCCTCGACGATGACGAGGTGAAGGAGCTGTTCCTCGTGGCGCTGGATCCTGGGTTCTACGCGCCGGTGGTGTCGAGGCTCTTCACGCACCAGCAGCGGGCGGCCGTGGACCTCCTCACCATTCAGCAATGGGTCCTCGAGTGCTACGCCCGACACGTCGCAGCCGGTACGCACACTGCCTCGTTCACCCTGTCCGCAGCGGCCGTGGCCACTGACGGCGACACCTCGCAGTTGTCCGACCTCACGGCCATCATTCTCGACGTGAAACGGCAGCTGAAGGCCCTCACGGACAAGGTCAACGGGCGGGGATTTACCCCGCGTGCGGACAAGCACAAGATTGGCCACGGGGGAGGCGGCTCCGGTGTTCGTTTTGCGGCAGGTGACCTCCCGACGGGGGGGAACTGGACACAGTCGCAGGGGAGGAAGCGCGTTGCTTTTCACAAAGGCAGCGGTGACTTCATCCCGTTCTGCCAAAATTCGACGTGCAAGAAGGACGAGGCCCGCCACTGGCACCGCGACTGCCCGAATGGCGGCAAGCATGGCGCTGGGGGAAGCTTCCACAGCTTCTCCCTCGGTGACATCGAGAACGACTTGCTGGCAGAGCAGTTTCAGACGGCCATGGACGAGCACGACGGCGAGCGGTTCGATGCGCTCTGCCTTCTAGCCGGGGGCAAGCCCGAGATGCTCAACGGCGTTTCGGCATGTGCCTTCGGGCTCGAGCCGGAGCGGGAGGACGGTGCGTTGCAGGACTTCCTGCCCTACTGCCAGCCTGCCACCCACATGGGAGGCTTCACAGTGGGTGGTGTGGCAGGCGGGATTTCAGCTGCCGCTTGCACACATGTCCGCGAGGACGCACCGCCGGCGCCACCGCCGGCGGCAATCACGCATGTTCACCCGGACGGGCCGGAGGCGATCGACGACGGTGACATGATGCCGGTGGACCCCATGCACGCGCACGAGCCCGACGTCTGCTTTGCGGACCGGATCGCGCAGATGGGGGGACTCTCGATCACGGCTGAGGGCCAGGACTTGGCGATGCGGTTCATGCACGCCAAGTCGGAGACCGACTCTTGCGACAGCGACGTGGACGAGTCTGCCGCTGGGTATGACCCGAGTGACGGTGAGGATGCGGTCCCGCAGCCTCCAACATCTCGTCGGGGATGCGGTATACCGCCTTGGGGGTTTGGCCGCTCTTCGGCAATTGCGGTGATGGTGTGTGCTTTCTTCTGTGTTTGCGCCACCGCGGCGCCACTCTCAACTGCCGCTCTTGGCGAAGCATGCGCACCGGACCACACCGGCCTGCTGGAGGTCGGTGGTGCTGCTGAGGCAACCACCGGCGAGGCCGGCTTGGGCATTGCGGCGCCGGCTGCTATTCCACCGCGCCGGCACGGCCGGCACCGTGCTCGGCAGGGACTTCACAATGCGCCGATCGGGCTTTACATCCCGGTACACCCGCCCCCTCCGCCGCTGTATTGGGATGCCCCACCGTCACCGGACTACTCGCCGGGCCCTACTACAGACGAGGAGGACGGGGAAGATCCCTCGCACGACGATCGAGACTTTTCAGATTTCTTCTGGAGCTCTACGAATGATTCAATCACGGCATCGGAAACTTCAATTCACGGCACCATGACTGAGCTGCGGGCTGGCACGGCAGTGCCACCGCCAACTAGTGGCTAGCAAGTTAATCATGCCGCTCATGCACAGTGAAATTGACAGTAGCTGTATGTGCAGAGGGGTCCGATCACGGTCCGGATTTCAGATTTGCAACTCTTGACTGGGAACAGCCCTGCCAACCAGGACAGGCCTTCCCTTAGAACTCAGTTTCCACCGCTCTAATTGGTGTTTGTTCACAGGTTTCACCTTCGGCTGGCCAGTCACCACACTAGGTGGTGTGCTGGAATAGTCACACCGCTTCGTACTTTGTGACTCTTCCTATGGTAGTGTGTATGACTGTCACCCGAACCCGAACCCTATCTGTTTATGCCCTTATAACGGGCTAACTTATCAACTTTAAGAGATTCTGAGAAAACCTATCACTGAGTGAATATATCCCGAGTCCTAGGGGTATATCCAACAACAATCTCTATTTGTCGGTCTCTCACTCTTCACATGATGATGATATAATTGATGATGGATGATCAGGGGGGGGTATTTTTCCCCACCTGTACGTTCACGTACCCCTTATAAAGGAGATAAAGAGCAGAGGTTTTGGGGAAGGAACATCGATTCGGTGCAATTTCGCATGTCGATCGCGTTGAGCATATTCAGGATGCCCCGAGTTTTTCAAGTTTCTTGCGGTGGCGGTTTTTAAAAGACAGCCTGAGACCGTTGACGTACCGGCCAATGTCTCCATGTTCGTCTGGGCGCACGACATCCCCGAATACGTGAAGGTACCAGCGACGGCAATACGCTCGGCCGTGTGCGTGATGGATCTCCACCCGTACTCCATCAACCAGTCGGACAAGGGCAAGGAGATGCATGCAGCGTGTAAGCGTGCCTGCGGTGGAAAAGATACCTTCCAGCAAGTTGTCAATCGCCGATTGACAGACTTCGAGGCGAACCATGCTTACGCCAGTAAGTGCACCCCCCTTGCTAGCGAGCAATAACACACCCACCCCCTAGCTTTTTCGGAACACCTTTATTCCGAAGTCGACACTCCGACATCGAGAACCTGTTTTTCATTCCTCGCGACGCAATCGTTATTTAGAGTGCACCGAGTTTCATGCCATGTTTTTGCGCAGCTCACGTCTTGGCTATCGGAGGCTATGCCCGCGACCACGTGACCGCGTACATCAATGCGCCCGACGTAGGATCCCGTCTGACATATGTCGGAGCCGTCATGCACCCGAGCTGCTTGGTGCATCCTTACTGGCTCGTGACCGATGTGGATGCGTATCCGGAGTCCGACATAGCAATGCACAAGTTTTTGAGCGTTGTGGCGCCGGAAACAATGGCGGACATTGCGGAGAACGATTTCAAGTATTTTCGGGATATTCTTGAAGGCAATCGAACCGGCATAGAGCGCATGAAGGCTTTGAAGGTACGACCCCCGGTGGGCAAAAGGCAAAAATGATTTGTGATTTCTTATAAACTAGCCTCGCTTGCCGCTGACGTGCACGGCTCTATGGTGTGCAGGAAGCAAGAGATGCGCGTCAGAGAAAACCCCAGTGTGGGGCCAAAGCAACGAACCAGTCGCACGCCGCATCGACACATTTTGCTTCGCACACGGAGGGGGCAAGCGCTGCCAGGCCGAGGGCTGCGACAAGGGAGCCGCCGGCAGCACCGACTTTTGCATCGCACACGGAGGGGGCAAGCGCTGCCAGGCCGAGGGCTGCGCCAAGGGAGCCACCGACGACACCGACCTTTGCATCGCACACGGAGGGGGCAAGCGCCGCCAAAGCCGAGGTCGCGCAAGGGAGCCGCCGACAAAGACCGACTTTTGCATCGCACACGGAGGGGGCAAGCGCCGCCAGCCGAGGGCTGCGCCAAGGGAGCCGCCGGGCAAAGACCGACTTTGCATCGCACACGGAGGGGCAAGCGTCGCCAGCCGAGGGCTGCGCCAAGGGAGCCCTCGGCACGGACGATTTTTGCAGCGCACACGGAGGAGGCGAGCGCTGCTAGGCCGAGGGCTGCGCCAATGGAACCGTTGGCAAGGGCGGTTTTTGCAGCGGACACGGAGGGGGCAAGCGCTGCCAGGCCGAGGGCTGTTATAGGAAGAATGATCTGGTAATATATTTGTAACGGGTAAATATATTAGCAGTAAAGCACAGAAAACACGCAGGGCCGGGTGCTCGGAACGGTGATAACATAAACTGAATAAGTTAGTCTAGCTAGCAGGCTAACTGGCAGGTCACGGATCGGTGTCACGGCTAACTGGGTGTCACACGTCACACACACGGCGAGGGGTGAAACAGGGAGAAGCAGGCCCCCATACAGTGGGGGGGAAATCAGCTTCCCCGTGACACCACCTCACCCCGAAGGCGTGAGTGGACATCCCGAAGCAAGCAAACCCTAAAACCTAAACTCAATGTCACTTAATGTCTGGAGTCAGAGACCCAACTAGATGTAAACAAGCATGGGCACTGTGCAGCAAGTGAATTGGTCCTAGGCTGAGTTGCATGGTTCATTGCAAGGTCTTCTGACGGTTCTTGGAGCCCGCGTATTCACTAAGTGGTGGCGGCGGTCTCCTCGAAGATGTCGAGGGGCATCCAGACGACGAATCAACCAACTCCGGTGCGGTGCCAAAGCCAAAAGTAGCCTGGCACCACCAGAGCGAATGCGTCGATGAGAAGGGGTTGGGGAGGTGGAAGGTGAAAAATGCGGTAAGGGAACGTGATCGAGGTCATGGGGAGGAACTCGAAAGGGATGATGGAGAGGGGCGAAGTGGGCGTGGCAACATCACCACACACCACTAGATGGTGAAGAGGTGGGGTGCAAGGCGAGGGCGAAGGGAGTGGAGGGACGAAGTCGAAGGAGTCAAAGCACTCGTTGTTGATGGCGAACGCGATGGACTCGAGCTTGGTGCTTGGTGTGTAAGCACCACCAGGCACCACCAGACCACAGTCAAAGGGAAGATGTTGTCGTCGAAGCAAGTCCAGTGCAGACCGAACTGCGGCCATGCGCGCACGCTGGCGTAGCGAGGCCATGATCTTTGCGGCTGCAAAATCTGGAAGGCGCGTCGATAGGGTTTCGTGGGTGAAAGGTAATTCCTCGAAAAATTAACCAAATCAAGCGATGGAGAAGTCAAATTGGGGTGAAATTTGACGAGGAAGACGGAGGTCAAGTCAAAAACGTCGCACGGTAACTCGTATTCACTCCAGAAGGGGTGCTGCTGTTCAGAAAGTTGAGTGGACGTTTGGGTCGATGGCGATAACGTAACTTTTCGCAAAATTAACGGAATCGGACGATGTAGGGGTCAAATTAGGGTAAAATTCGACGAGGAAAACGGTGGTGACGTCAAAAACGTCGTACGGTAAACCAGTTACTCGGCAGCAGAGGCGCTGCTGGCCAGAGTGTTGAAGGACGTTGGGGAGACATGCCTGGAACGAAGTAGGATGCCAGAATTACGGTAAAAGTTGTAACGGATAAGAACGGATTTGAACGGCAAAGTAAACCACCAATCACAAACGGTAGGCGGAGTACTCGAACGGGCAAAGACGGTAACGGAGATGTCTTCACACCGCTGACGGATAAGAACGAAGTAAGATGCCAGAATTTCGGCAAAAGTGGTAACGGATAAGAACGGATTGAACGGAAAAGTAAACCACCAATCACAAACGGTAGGCGGAGTACTCGAACGGGTAAAGACGGTAACGGAGATGTCTTTAAACCGCTGACGGATTAGAACGGTAAGTACGGATGTAGAATCGGTGATGAGGCCGAAGCGAGTAAAATGTTGTGAGCACCACTAGCGCGGTACGGAACCGATAACCTTATAGGAAGAATGATCTGGTAATATATTTGTAACGGGTAAATATATTAGCAGTAAAGCACAGAAAACACGCAGGGCCGGGTGCTCGGAACGGTGATAACATAAACTGAATAAGTTAGTCTAGCTAGCAGGCTAACTTGCAGGTCACGGATCGGTGTCACGGCTAACTGGGTGTCACACGTCACACACACGGCGAGGGGTGAAACAGGGAGAAGCAGGCCCCCATACAGTGGGGGGGAAATCAGCTTCCCCGTGAGGCTGCGGCAAGGGAGCCGCTGGCAGCACCGACTTTTGCAAGACACACGGAGGGGGCAAGCGCTGCCAGGCCGAGGGCTGCGGCAAGGGAGCCGCCAGCGGCACCGACTTTTGCATCGCACACGGAGGGGGCAAGCGCTGCCAGGCCGAGGGCTGCGACAAGCGAGCTAGGGTCACGGGCGGTTTTTGCATCGCACACGGAGGAGGGGGCAAGCGCTGCAAGGCCGAAGGCTGCGCCAATGGAGCCGTTGGCAAGGGCGGTTTTTGCAGCGCACACGGAGGGGCCAAGCGCTGCCAGGCCGAGGGCTGCGACAAGCGAGCCAGGGTCACGGGCGGTTTTTGCATCGCACACGGAGGGGGCAAGCGCTGCAAGGCCGAGGGCTGCGCCTCAGGAGCTAGGGGCAAGGGCGGTTTTTGCAGCGGACACGGAGGGGGCAAGCGCTGCCAGGCCGAGGGCTGCGGCAAGGGAGCCGCTGGCAGCACCGACTTTTGCATCGCACACGGAGGGGGCAAGCGCTGCCAAGCCGAGGGCTGCGGCAAGGGAGCCGTTGGCAAGGGCGGTTTTTGCAGCGCACACGGCGGAGGGGGCAAGCGCCGACAGGCTGAGGGTTGCGCCAAGGGAGTATGAAGACCTCAGTTTCGACATCCACTCGGCCTTGCAGATATGACCACCGACATCTCAATGGTATGCGGATTGCCTCAGCAGTCAGCTCGCCTCCCGTCTCACATGACAGGTTTTCGGTTCAAGAAGTACATTTGGACCCAGTCTTGCAGAAACACACCGCGACCGATCCAATGAAGAACGCACACCCTGAATCCACGTTATTTGAGAATTCTCATACGTGTTCTTGCTTGTTTGCAAAAATGATTGGCTGTATCCTCAAGGAAAGCTCGTTTGTTCGCGACGAGTAAGCGATCTCCGATGAAACCAGAACTACACACCAAGGGCAATACTAGTGCACTTTCAGCCTTGCAAGGGCTGCACTCATCTCACAGTGACACGGGTCAACGCATTCAGTTTGTGCCAGCCAGGTTGAGTATCTTATCCTATTATGATTTATGTGTGTTTTAGTATTCGACGTGCTCTGCACCCTTATACTGACATGTGCACTTCGCAGGCGTCCGGATACTCTCACTGAATCTCTTGCTGGAATCGCTCCCCTGAACAGCTTAAGTGAGGTATATTCAATCACCTCTCACAATAAACTGCACTTGAGTCTTTTGAAGTGCTTCCGGATCGACTTCTATGAGTTGTCACTAACCGGAAGCTACGATCTCTTTATTGGCAGGAAACTAAGTCGAAAATCAAGGTGAGCCTTTCAAGCCAAATTCACTTTCATCATACTTTTTGCATTTTCTTCTGTTGGGTCGCTCTTGGGCAATTCAAGTGGGATTTGCACTGCACAGCTTCCGATTTGTAAAAACTCTTATTCCGCAGGACGCTATGGGAAAGCTTACTCGTCAACGAGATTCTGACCAGACGGTATGTGTACCGTTTTCCCACCGATGGCTTCGTTTCCTTAGTGTGCGAGAGACTGGTGTCAATCCTCCAAGCACGCTTGTTGAGCCCCGGAACTTGCTTGCTCTTTCAACTTGCACGTTTAACCATAGCTGATCTCGCTTTGGTTTACCATACTTGTCCGCGCTCTCTGGAGCAGTGTGAGAAGACTTCTTCTGTTGCTTTGCGCAGACCACTATTGACCCTGAAGACTGCCAGGTGGCTTTACGTTGGCCATCCGTGCGTAAGGTGAGTGTTCATCATAGCGCGGAAAACCGACGTTCACACGTGTCTATCCCTCTGCATCAAAGTCCGATCACGTGTCTTACTGGGTGAGAGGGCGCTGATTTGGGGCCACGCAGCGTTGCGCGACCACGTAAAAACCTCCCATAAGCATGCTGTTAGAACTCCGAATATATGCGTACGTTGTTGTTGTGGTGTCAGCAGTGGTATTTAGTGGACTCAGCAGTAAACTTCCGTACCGGGATCAGCCTGAATATCGCTGACTTCTTACCGTGTAAAATATTCCGCCTTGACCATCCATTTAGGACGCCTTTCAGTACAACGTGACTCTGTCGCTCCTAGTGTAGCGGTTGATGGGCCCGCCAGGATAAGGAATAAGGCCTCCGCCGCGGCACCAAGTCCCTGTTCAGCAACGCAAATTAGTCGCTTACAAGACTGCTGGCTGCGCAATACGGCCCGTATGGCGCAAGCTGAGGTGTTAAATGCGTGGTCGATCCGATGCAGATTGGAGCGGGGCTGCACAATCTTGGGAACACGTGCTTTCTAAACTCGGTGCTGCAGTGTCTCACCTACACGCCACCCCTCGCCGCTCATGCGCTCCAGGAGGGCCACTCGCGCGATACTTGCCGGTGCGCGCACCGCCGCTCTTTTCCTGTTCTCCAGATCGTCGCTTCTAATGCCGCTTTCACCTTCGCCGCTGCGTGCCATAGCCGTTTGGCGAACACGTTGTCTGGAGTGTGATGCTCCACAGTCAAAAGCTCCTGCACCCGGGATGCCGGCCGGCCGGGGACCGATCTTGCGACGATTGGCAACTACTCCGAGGCAGGATACAGCAAAGTAGGGGTGCACATCTTGTCCCCCAGATGCTTCAAGTGACGCCTCGAAGAGCTAGTCGCAGAGCGAGTCACTCACAGCCGCCTCTGCACGCTGTCGTCGAAGCCTCCGGAAGTGTGGCGCCGGATTTATTCCTGCCGCCTTGTCTTGGTAAACTCTTCGGGCTGATTACGGTACAGAGCCGGGCGAAACGTTGCTGGCTCAAATCGATTTAAATGGGTCATCAGGGCAAGGGTGATCCTAGGTCGTGAAGCGTTGTGATTGTTGGGTGGGTGGGATGTGGATAGAGTTGGAGGCTTCTGCGCAGCTTGCGCGATGCAGCTGCATATTAAAACAGCCCTGACCTCCTCAGGTGAGTTAAAGTTCTGTGACGAAGGTGCCTTGAGCTCACAGTGATATGAGTGAACTCGCACACAGTATCTTCCTTTTACGACCTCGCACGTCCCGGAGCTTAGAGTTCATGGCTCTCCCGTTGTGCACAGGTCGTGCCTTTGCACCGAAAAGCTTCTGTCAGAATCTGCGGCAGATCTCGCGGTGCTTTCGTATAGGACGGCAGGTTAGCCCCCTTTCAGCACACTACTCCGTAATCCTTGCACCTCACCTACTTGAGTTCCACAGTTCCACAGGGTCCCTTGAGTCTTATGGCACGAGTCGGTGAGAGATGTGTAAATCAGCAGAGTGACCAAAGGTGGCGGGATTTCGTCGTATGACTGTGGTGGTGGAGTTTAATCGTTCGTCCGGAGGTAGCGGGACGTCTCTGGCTGATGGTGGGCGGATGGAATTCGCTGTCTCATGGGAGGTGGCGAGACTTGTGGCCGAATGACAGTTGCTCTGCTATATCATAGAGGATGGCAGGACTTCCCTAAAGAACAAAGAGTGGTGGGACTTCACCATTTGATGGAGATTAACGGAACCTTAGCATATGAGGGAGGGTGGCGGGATTTCGCCATACGATGTAACATCGGTGATGACAGAGGTCAGTTGGACTTTATCATATGCTGGAGGGCGATGGAACTGTGGTGTAAGATTTCTTTATGTTACCGAGAGTAGTTGTATGAGGGTGGTTGGAGTGCATTGACAGGTGGCAAAACCTTGCCTTATTTCCGAGGGTGGCAGGACCTCAACATACAACAGACGTTGATGTAAAGTGGATGGTATTGGAGTGTAGTAGGACGCATTAATATGACAAACGGGGGCAAATCACAAAAGACATCGGGGAGGGGGGGGTGTAAAATTTACAGTCTAGGTGTTTTTTGTACAACTTGAAGTTCCGAAAACCTCACATGCTGTCTTCATTATTGCTGGGCCTACTGAATACAAGATCTTCCTGTTTGGCGTCACCAATTCAGATTTCTATTGGGCCCAGAAATGATGAGGGTAGCATGCAAGATCCTTGACTCTTCGATTCTTACAAAAAACGCATCCTAGAGGAGGAGCACCATATTTTCATCTTCAGTGGCTCAGGGAGCTCGCTGTGCAGCTCGGGGAGATCGAGGGCCTTGGTGGTTATGGAATGCCAGGAGGACTCACACGAGTTCATGCGCTACCTCCTGGAGTCCATGCACAAGGTGCGCCAGCTCGCTTTCGGGACGGTCCCTGGCGAGGGGAGCAGCCAAGATTTAATAGGAATGATATATGATGTATGAAAGGACCGCACAGCGTGCCTAGAATCGTTGGTCTCCCAGGATGGTGTGGGCCAAGCAAGCAGGGAAAGAGACTTTTCAGCTGGCTCTTGAGATTTAGCTCACTCTACAGAAGGTTGCTCGTGCATAGATATAGCCATAGTTGTGGTGGCTAAAAGGGAAGGGAGATCTTCGGCTGTCTAAAGGGAGGGGGAAGCTGAGAACGATGTGTGCCCCGATTTTGTTAAGCCATGAGGAGTTGAGAGTAAGGGAGAGAGCTGGCACCCAAGGTGTGGCCAGCCAAGTGGAGCGTGTCCAGCCAAGGTGAGGTGAATCCAACGGGTCAGTTTTATCTTGGATATGTTGTACCAAGGTGAGGGGAGACAAAGAGGGCGTGCGGTTTTGCCCCGGATGTGTCAACCAAACGAACCTACGACAATAGGGAATAGCTTGATTCCCGAACATGTCCAGGCAAGGTTGGCAATGCTCAGTTTGGAGGAATGTGGTGATGTGGATGCCAGAGCTCTCTGAGGGCGTTGAAGACGAAGCCCACTTCGGGGGAGCCTAGCACCTTCGTTTATAAGGCCTTCGGGGGTCGCCTACTTTCTCAGGTGTGGCGGCACACAGCGCGGGTTCTATGGGCAGGGAAGTGAGGTATGATCGAGAAGGGTCCCACTCAGCATGTCATGGATGTCCCCAGTGCCACCCCACAGCTCACAAGCCTCCGCCGTTCTCCTTGAGTACTGCTCTGTGCCCTGCACCAGGGCCAGAAACATCATGCACATCATTAGAGTGCAGGCTATGCGATCTCTTGGTGTGCACACGCTCTTCATCAGGAGTGGCAGCGCACAATACATGGCATTAGCCCCTGCAAGTGATTACCGGCTGACCGACTGCATATGAAGTAGGCTTGCATTCCTGCCAGCTAACAATGCATGTGATCTGCACCACTCCGAGGAGCCAACTCAGGTGTCATGCATGAATTGCAAGTACAACTCCAATACGTACGACACTTTCCTTGACCTCAGCGTGGATATCCACAAAGCAAGCACTCTGCAAAAGGTTTGCCATTGCAGCCTATACCCCTACCCTATCGCCCTCATCTCGCCATCACCGTTTCCAATCGCTGGCCTCCCAAGAAGAAGTGCATGTATGCCAAATTGTGGCTTTCCAAATTGTGGCTTTCAAAAAACTGTGACGGCGATAATCCACACACATCACAGCTATCCACACACACACACAGTGCCGGAACTAACAGTGAGCAGCTGTCGGTGAGGCGACGACCGGATGGTGAACTATCGGCAACTGGGAGGGCTTGGGACACACAGGCAACTGTGGGGATGGGACTCCAAGTAGGAACAGTGCGGCACGGCCGTTGTAGGGCAAGTGTGGAGCGCATTGCTCAAGTTCGCAGCTTCCTTGCAAGGCAATCATAGCAAGGGCTTCAGTCTTGTGGAGTTAGTGCGGGGGGTAGAGGGCTACAGGCGCAAGTCGGTGGCGGATGTGCAAGTTTGGATGAGGGCAACCCAGTTGATCATTCTCAGCCCCTTGAGACAGCCCTTGGGCATTCTGGCCGTGGCGTGGGTGGGCAAGCTCTCTTGAGACCAGGCTCTAGGGCGTGTAGGGGGCAACGGGGTGCTGTGGGATGTGGGCTTTGTGGTGAAGGGATGGCTCGATTGGCGGAGGTGAGCCGGCTTCAGAGACACAGCAACAGTGCGCCGGCAGGCAGTCGCAGAGGGGCTCAGGTGGCCCAGTGAGGCTCAAGAAGCAGAGGGGCGGTCCTATGCGTGGGCTTGGTGGTGGAGATATGACTCGCGCAGCTCGGGGGGCAGGGATAAGCCGGCTTCAGGCACAAGGCAGCAGTGCGCCGGCGGTGCGGATGCAGAGGGGCTCGGGTGGCTCAGCGAGGCTTAGGGGGTCCCATTCTTCACGAGTGAGCTCTGGAGAATCCGGATGAGTGTCCCGAAGTGTGTGTTGAATCCTTTGATCCCCGGCGTGGGTACATAGTGGAGCCGGTCTTCTGCGGCTACGGGGTGCCAAAGGAGTCGCAAGGATACGCATACACACACACATACACAGATCGGGGGGCAGGGATGGACCGGCTTCAGGCACAAGGCGGCAGTGCGCTGGTGGTGCAGATGCAGAGGGGCTTGGGTGGCTCAGCGAGGCTTAGGGGGTCCCATTCTTCACTAGTGAGCTCCGGAGAATCCGGATGAGTGTCCCGAAGTGTGTGCTGAATCCTTTGATCCCCGGCGTGGGTACATAGTGCAGTCTCCTGTGCCTTCGGGGTGCCAAAGGAGTCGCAAGGATAAGCATACACACACCTGGCTGGGACCCCAAGTAGGAACAATGCGGCACGACAGTTGTAGGGCGATTGTGGAGCGCATTGCTCAAGTTTGCAGCTTCCTCGCAAGGCAATCAGTGCAAGGGCTTCAGGCATGTGGAGTTGGTGCTGGGGGTAGAGGGCTACAGGCGCAAGTTGGTAGTGGGGGCGCAGGTTCGGATGAGAGCGGCCCAGTTTATCATTCTCAGCCCCTTGGGACAGCCCTTGGGGATTCTAGCCGTGGCGTGGGTGGGCAAGCTCTCTTGAGACCAGGCTCTGGGGCATGTAGGGGGCAGCCGGGTGGTCCCGAATGTGGGCTTGGTGGTGAAGAGGTGGCTCGAGTGGCGAAGGTGAGCCGGCTTCAGAGACACAGCAGCAGTGCGCCGGCAGGGCAATCACAGAGGGGCTCAGGTGGTCCAGTGAGGCTCAGGGAGCAGAGGAGTGGTCCTGCGCGTAGGCTTGGTGGTGGAGATATGGCTCGCGCAGCTCGGGGGGCAGGGATGAGCCGGCTTCAGGCAAAAGGCAGCAGTGCGCCGGCGGTGCGGTTGCGAAGGGGCTCGGGTGGCTCAGTTAGGCTTAGAGGATCCCATACTTCACTAGTAAGCTCCGGAGAATCCGGATAAGTGTCCCGAAGTGTGTGCTGAATCGTTTGATCCCCGGCGTGGGTACATAGTGCAGCCGGTCTTCTGTAGTTACGGGGTGCCAAAGGAGTCGGTCCAGGGATAAACCCACAC
>LGRX02009200.1:0-26393 GCA_001247695.2 Cymbomonas tetramitiformis | reverse complement strand
CTCCCACCTTTCCCCTTGCGAAGTACGTCCGGTCGCACGGTCGTGCGCTTCCACCCTGGGTTTGCAATGACCTGCCTCCCTACCTCCGCAATCATCCTCCCCAGAAAACACCTCCGATCCACGTCTCCTATCCACCTACTGTACTACTGTCGTAGCGTGCATCCCGGTCCTCTGAATTCAGGTCGGCGAAGTTATTCAACCACTCCCCGGTCACGCATCCATCGTGCTCCTGAGGGGAAACTTCGACGCCCTCAACCCGTGCCACGCAAAACCCTTCCGTTTCCATGTCCCTCTCCCATCCTTCGGGCATTAACACACGGATATTGCACAGGTCGTCCTCACCTGGCGATGGCGTTTCCTTCTCATCCACCGCCTTTCCTCCCAGCAAGTTCTGGCTGACGGTCTCGCTGTCAGACTCCTCTGTGTGTGCTGCTGCTGCTGCTGCTGCTGCTGCTGCTGATGCTATCAATCCTGCTGTTGCTTGGGCTAGTGTTGCTTCTGCTGTTGCTTCTGTTGCTGCTGGGGCTGCTGGGGCTGCTGCTGCTGCTTCTGGTTTTGCTTCATGCCCGTGTCCATAAGCTGCTGCTGCTTCTTCTTTTGCTTCTTTTGCTGCTGCTGCTGCTGCTGCTGCTGCTGCTGCTTCTGCTTTTGCTTCTGCTGCTGGGGCTGCTGCTGCTTCTGTTAACGCTACGCTTTTTGCTGCCTACAACTGTGGAAATTTCAACTGCTTTACACTTCATTGTTGCTGCTTTCAGCTTACTGGCTGCTTTGGGGCTGCTGCGCATACGGTTTTGCTTACTGGCTGCTGGGGCTGCTCCTGCTTCTGCATTTGCTTCTGCTTCTTCTGCTGGCTCTGGCAGGGCTGCTGCTGGCGCCAACGCCGTCAGGATGCGGTAGTTTTCCTCATCAAAGTCGACGGTCTCTTCCGCCGGTTGCTTGGGGGCTTGGAACTTTTTAATGACGTGCACCAGATGCTTTTGAGAATGCGGCAAGTACTGATTTACTCGCACCAATGTGAGCACCGCCTTCATCAGCAAGTTCTCTGAGTAGTTCCAGAGAACCAACCGGTCGTTGTCCTCGTCCGAATTCTCGAGTCCAGCGGGGTGCTGGACCCCGTCCTCGTTCAGCTTGTACATCACCTCAAAACCGTTCTTAGTTGCGAAGGTCGTGTACTTCTTCTCTGGGTCCTCTGCGGGAAGCTGTGCGCAGGGGATCTCAAATTCGTCCTCTTGGTCGTCCTCCACCTCGTCCTCATCCTCGTCCTCATCCTCCCCTTTGCCCTCCTTCTTCGCCTCCTCCTTCTTCTCCGCCGCGTCCCCCTTGTTGAAAATATCAAACAATCCTGGTTTTGTGCCTCGTTTCTCCGCCTCCTCCAGCTTTTCCACGAACCGGGTTTGCGTCACCGATTTCAAAAATTGCCACGACGCCAGGTTGCGGTAACACGCCGCGTCGTCCGGCGTGTAGTGTTCAAAACAGTTCTCAATGATATCGGGAGTGAGCAACACCTCCGACCCCGTTCCGGACAGTTGACTTTTGTTCCCGAAATGGGGAAAATCGTTTCCAGCTGCTCGTCCGTCAACAAGCGTTTAAGGATCTTGGCGCAGTTTCGGACCTCTTGTATGCCGCTGTTGTCAAGGTCTTCCACCGATTGCGCTTTGAAGCCTTCACCAAAGAGTTTTTCGTCAGACATGATTACGTAGGAGTATGGTAAGTGAGAAGAAAGAAGATAAAAAGTTGTGTCCACAGAAAAGTATACTTGCGATAGTGAAAATCAACTCTTAAAGATAGCATATCGCGAGTACCGCGCTAGTACCACACTATTAACGCACTACTCACGCCACTAGTGCGAAATCAGATCGCACTAGTGATATGACTAGTGCGATCTGACTACATGTGACGATTGAAAGGCAATCAAACGCTCGAACGCCTGGAACGTCGCGCCGGTCATTAGTTTTGAAACTTTGAAGCTTAAACATTTGAGAAGGCGCCAAGTCGCTAAAGCGGGAAGGAAGGAAATATGTTATGCTCGTCGTGCTCTGAAGGCGAATCTGAGCTTAGCGCTTCGTCTAATTCTTCTGGTTCAGAAGATTATTACTATGAAACGGTGGAAGACTTTATATGCAAGACGAAAACCATCAACCCAAGAAAGGCGAAGCGTTCCGAACCGGAAGCAGAATCCAAAACGTCGGGATATGGGCCCAACAATACTGCGGAAAGCGTGACAAAGATCGGGGATCTGATGGACCCCGCCAACGAATGCAGGTGTGGGAGGCGCTGTCTGTCCCAATTCGAGTATCGTCCCGTGCAGGCGTACTTACGTGAGAAGTCTACGCTAAACGGTCGCCAGTTCAAGGAGAACATCGTCGCGGAGCTCACTCGTGCGCGTAGGTTCAAGCCCGGTTCGCAGAAGCTTGAAATAGAGATGTTCGACTCGCTGACGTTCCTGGGCAAGAAAGTCTGCAAGGATGCGTTTCGACGACTGCACTTTATTCCCGAAAGCACATGGTTCAAGTGGCACGCGCACGTGTGTGGGGGCGGCATGCTGGAGAGCACAAGGAAGAGGAATTTGACGCTGTACAACGACCCGACGAACCTGAACTGGACTTATTTCTTGGAGTACGCTGCTCACGAGCTGTTGCCGTTGGCGGAGCCACAACCTCAAAACGGCAAACTCCAAATGAATCCGATCCGACCAGCCGATTGTTATGCCGCATACAAGCTTATGCGTCGCGGCGTTTATCAGGTTAAAATCACGCAGTTTCGCAAGTATCTGCGCGAGTACCTCCGCGCGAAGCATATTACCATGCGCAAGCGGAAGGATTGTGCAGGTAAGTGCACGACATGCGAAATCTTGACGAAGCAGCGCCGTGCTGTAAAGGACTTGGAGGACCTGGAGGACTGGAAGACGCTTAACGACGCGCACCGGAGTGATTATCGAAATGAGAGAGCTCAGTACAATAACACCCGTGCTGATAGTGCCAACCAGTTCGGCATCAGTGACTCGTATTGTTTCGACGGGGCGGCAAACAACAACACCGTTTGTCCGCACTTCCCCGTGAAGGTCAAGGCGATGAGCGACAAAGCTGGAAGTTTCTTCCACCTTCATCTGCAAGCAGTCGTGATGCACGGCACGGTGTTGTGCATGTGTTTACTTATGCCATGGGTTCCTGGCAAAGACGTGAACATGTGCCTCACGACGCTCAATATTCTGCTACGGTATGTGGTGGAGAACACGGAGCGGCACTTTCGGCAAACATGCCACGTGCAAATGGACGGAGGGTCGGAAAACTGGAACCGGCATGTTTTCGCCTTCTTCTGCATCCTGGTTCACCACGGGCTGTACAAAGAGATCTACCTACACCGTCTGCCCGTAGGCCACTCCCACAACGACGTCGATGGCTTTTTCGGGTTGCTGAAGATGCTGTTGTGGGGTAAGACCGCGGATAAAAAAGGCCATTGGTTCATATCTTTGGAACAATGGATTGCCTTTCTCTTTGCCTGGACGATAACAACCATCAACAAGCACACGTACGTCGTCGGCTGCAACTTTGACTTCAAATCGTGGATCGACCCGCACTTGAACGAAGAGTTTGGTGGCCACGCTGGACGAGACCGCAAGGTGCATACTTGGTGCTTTTACGTCGCTCCGGACAAGCTCGTCCGAGCGAAGTACAAGTTTGGTGACAGGTTCAAGGAATGGCTACCAAGTGGCGTGGACGAGGACCCGAACCTTGGGCTGATTATTTGTACCAGTTATCCCGACGTCGACTCCGCCCCGGGCTATATGGACAACCCGGAATGGAAGCGCAAGGGGAAGGGAAACAAGGTATTGGACATGGAGCAAACAACGCGGAGCTGTCTATTGGGACTCCGAGCCGCAACGCCAGATCTGGTGAGCCAACAACGACACGAGGAATTGAAAGCAACCTTCCCCTTGCCTTTGAAGGTGGAGGCCGTGCGAGAGCGACATCCCGAGCGATTACCTCCGAAGTGGGACCTTTCACTGCTGCTGACACGTGCGCATACCCGCGCATCTACAGTCAAATGCGATGGGATCTTGAAGACGCGGTATGCTAAGGCGGAGCAGTTCAATGTATGTTTCGACGGCGTGACGCATAAGAAACAAGTGGTGGAGAAAGAAGTCCTGAAAAATATTGACATCAACGAGGTTGTGGCTTTTATGCGCGAGGCCAAGTATTGTACTGAGCTGATTTCCAGAAGGTAAGACGACCGTTTACCAGCCTAGTGCGATCTCATTTATACCTTATTTATATTTATTTTGTCATTGTTGTCCTTCAAGTGTCTAAGCAAAGTCAGGTAGGTTTACGCAGGTACGAGGATAAACACTTACACCGAGTGTTATCTGAGCGGAATGCTGAACTGCGGGGTCTTACGACCAAGACCAAGAAGTTGGAACGCCTGATCCAGCTTTTGAAGGCAGAAGATGCTGGTGAAGAAGCTCCCGCAGTTCGTGCAGAGGCAGAAGAAGCTGGTGAAGAAGCTCCCGCAGTTCGTGCAGAGGCAGGTGTGCGTGAAGCAAATGGAAAGAGGAGTCGGAGAGGAGGAGATCCACCTGCTGCTCGCAAGAGGTTTTCAGGCGCACAAAGGCAAAACAGGGCGCGCAGAACTTCACCCGCCTCCGAAGGCGACAGCGATGATACTGATATGGAGATGGATCTTGCCACTCGCAGTCGGAGTCGGCAGGTTGCAGCGCGCAAGAAGAAGCCTGGAAAGCAGCCAAAACAGCAGAAACAGCCCAGCAGCAGTGAGGGCACGGATGATGGCGACGATGAGCACTCCTCCGGTGTTGACGAGAGTCTATATGACCGTGGGATGCGTTTGGCATCGCAGAAGGAACACTTGGCAGCCGACTACCGGTTCGAGGACATGACTGTGGGCAGCTATGCCGTGACCGTTGCAGGCGGGGAAGCCAGCGACAAGTGTTGGTTCAACGTTATGCTCCCGGACGGCGGTAAGTCACTCCCACTCCATTTCGTGGAGGTGGTGGGGCAGCATGCCTCACGGAAGGAGATAACCTGGCAGTTCTGGTTGCCAGCACAGTCACGGAGAACGTTCGAGACGGTAGAACAACTCTGTGAGGCTGGAGCTTTCGTACGGGGTGCCCGCACCCTTCGCATGAAGTCTACATTTGACGTGAACGAGGTGTTGACATGCTGGGATGAGACCGCAAAATCTGGTGTTCAAGGCGGAATTCCAGGTTGTGAGGAGAAAGCTGAGCTTTTAAAAGCACTGCTGGAGAACTCTGAAGAGTAAATAAGTGCAGTCAAGAGTTCGTATGTGCATGCATGTACACATGTGGTTGTGCTTACACCCTAAATTGGTGTTACCACTTAGGGTTTCCCCCGCTAGAGGGCCATTTGCTCCAGAAATCTGCACGGAGATGCAAGTGCTTGATAGTTTATTTGTTCAAATATGTTTTATGGCAAACTACATTATAACATAGCACGTGACGGGTCCATTAGCAAGAACCTTTACATATGTTACCCGCCCTTTGTGAATACGCGTGTGATAAAGCATAGGGTTTGAGGGGGGTTTTGGCAAAATTGTGCTGAAATCGATGAAAATATCAAACATACGATAAACAGGTACATATTTTTCCCTTTTTACTTCCATTTTATAACCTTTAATCTCGATCTAATACCATATGTGGATTTTTGGAACACTCCTCAATATGCCTAAGAGTCACGCGTAAGAATTCTGAAAACCCCGCCTCATACGATGAGAAAAACTTCCAAAATTATAACCACCCTATTTTTTGGGCATGATATGTTTAAAATAATGTAAAAAACATCAAAACAATGACCTTCAAAAAATCTTCCAATTTAGAGCGCATCTTCCAATTAAGAGCGATCGTCGTTGACCGGTATAAGTCTCCGGTGCTCTTGTCACTACAGACGAAGCTTGAGGGTAATTGTATTGCGCGCCCTGCACGTGTGTGTATGGTGCTGCCGTTGATTGAGGTGCCTACCCTGGTGTGCCAGCAGCTGCTGGACGGAAGTTTGGTATTGTCCATAATGTACTTCATGCACGTATGTATATGGGACTGTCATACCCGCGTTGGCATACCATGTTGATAGTACTGGTTAGCAGGGTACACTCCAGTATACGTCCCCGAGGGATCCACGGCGGCAATGTTATAATGGTGTCCGTGTTGCGCATTTTTCGCCCCTGAGAGCGCACCGAGACCTGAGCTTTCGGTGTCCTGACGATGAGAAGGATTCATATTTTGGCCAGTATACGTCCCATATGTGGTCATATTTGTTCCACTCATACCTCACCGTGCTATGTGTATCACGTGTCGTACACTGACCACTTAAAATATGGTTGTCGTCACTGCTACAAACGAGACCGACCCATGCAGGATGGGTTTTGTTCTGCCACACACGTCGCTATTTTCTGTCTTCGAACCGTCTCAATACTATCATGGAATGGTACTATGGTCTCAGAATTCGTTATATTCGACGTTAGGACGTCAAGGACATAGGCCGTACTACGACCCCGAGTGTTAACACCTAAATGACGAATCGCTATACTGTTGGTACTGATGCTGTTTTCCAGGTAAGTGGTTTTCACGTTTCCGGCGATAACTCGAGTTCTAAACATCCATTTGCTACGATTCTTCGCCCACCTTATACAACGGAATCATGCGGATTCCATGGCACCATGTTATCGCTCGCACCGTGTGTGCATACCTCATACAATATATGTGATCCACATACCCCGTACTTAAGGAAATCCGGCTGAACCCATTCCAGGGGGCATTTGCGATCATGCGCCATGAGCTTGGCATCACTACTGGCTTCCTGTTATGAGTGGGCGAAGACGTATCATGTTGTATACCAATGGGGGAAACTAGTATGTACTTAATTTGAGGCCTTTGGAGCGATCTTCATAGGGCATACTTTTATCGTCTACCAGTAGGCCACCCATGCACTTTCCAGTAAGTTTCTTGCTCGATATATCGAGTTTTCTGGCCTTCGTATAGTTGAGGGACCTTGCTTAGGCCTCAATATGGACATCAATACTTCATACATGTCAAATAGTCTACCAACGTAGAAGTTATGGCAGTTTCCGCGCTCGTACCGATGTTATACTGCTGAAACCGAATTCGCCATTTAGGTGTTAAGAGCTTGTCGTTACGTTGTCCGTGAAGCTTTGAACGTTGTATCGCATCTCTGAATGTTTCCGTCAATAATCACGTACAAGTAAACAACGTGGCAAGGTCCAATGGACGATCGGAGCACATGTTTCAAAACCGATGAACATGTTGAAACGTTAACACTGTGAAAAATAGCGCCGGACGTCTCCCGACGTCATATGATCTCAAAACAGTTCGTAGTCGTAGGATTTATGTTTCGGTATGAAAGTCTAGCATATACAGACGGAAAATAATCACGGAAGAATGATCTCCCCCCCAGAATCATATTGTCGCATGGAAGTTAGTCCTGCAAAAGAAAGCCGAGTGCCCTTATCCCGCGCGTCTAGCAATGATTATGGCAGCACTCGCCACATGTCACGGCACGACTGTTATGGAACTGTAACAGTTGCGTGCAAGTATTTGGTGGGTGTATGAGTGCAGCAGTCTGGGGACCAGAAGTGCGTGCTTGAGCCCAATGCTCCCCATATACTCTAGTGCTCTCTCGCGTCGCACGCGTTACCACCATCGACTTGTGAACTCGAGAGCACTAGGTGAACTTGACGCATCGGCTAGACAATATAGGCATTGATGCTCGCATGCTGTTCAGTGCATGCTAGAAGCGAAGATGCGTCTTGACAGAGCAATTTAGTTCTTAAAGACTTATCTTGCTTCGCCATCTCGATGCCATATACTTGGCCTCTCGATGACAGATGACACTCACCTTAGGTGGATGATGGACATACTGACTGTACATGTTATAGTCGACCGTACTGACAATACGTGACGACTGTATGCCATTATGACACATGACATGCCATGACATGACATGACATGACATGATATGATATGATATGACATGACATGACATGACATGACATGACATGACATGACATGACATGACATGACATGACATGACATGTCATGACATGACATGACACATATGGCATCGGTCATATCCCTGACAGATCTCCCCTCTTGGAAGTGTTGTGACCTCACAATATAGGGTGCATACCTTTTGTATATGTCTTTGATGTCTTTGTTGTTGAGCTGGCCAGTCTTCTTACACCAGTGAGGCGTCCCTCGAGGTGTTTTAGGATATCGGGGGGAACTGAGTCCACTTTAAACCCTCACCTTACAGTTCTTAGGATGTAGCCCCCCATATAATACGTATAGTACTTCAGGGTTAGGATATCGGGGGGTCTCAGGAGTCCACTTTAAACCCTCGTCTATGCTTACAGTTCTTAGGATGTTGCCCCCATATAATACTTATAGTACTTCAGGGTTAGGATATCGGGGGGTCTCTATGAGGAGTCCACTTTAAACCCTCACCTATACAGTTCTTAGGATGTTGCCCCCCCCTGTCGCATTGTGTTTCGTATTTCAGAGTGACGTTGCGTATTGCGTTTCGTATTTCAGAGTGACGCTGCGTTTCGTATTTCAGAGTGACGCTGCGTTTCGTATTTCAGAGTGACGCTCAGGGTATCTCTGTCCGAGGTTTACGTTACGGAGAGATGTGCGCTTGCCGATCGTGTCTTGTTTCAACGGCTTGATAGTGCATCCACCCTTCCTCCCCTCCTGGAACTGCTATGGAGGATCAACGGTCGAATGGAGGTTTGTTTTAATGCAGTCGGAGAATGCGCTGCTTATTTTAAGTGCCGTTAACACTTATGGGATATCGGAGGGTACTCACAGTCCTCTTTAATTCCTCACCCAATTGCAAACTCCTTTCGCGTTTCGTATTTCAGAGTGACGCTGGGTCCAGTGTGTTGCGCTATTGCCGAAAGCCAGTTGTCGTCTTGTCGGCAAACCACACTAATGTGAATTCGTTTTAGTCATGTGTGTCAAGCACGACTCAGGATCACAACTCCATCTGCCTCAGGACATTCTGGCAGTTCAGAATGACTGGCCGTAAGACCCGAATGACAAACCACGGTCCGGCAAAGGCAGTATAGCAGCTTTTATTATCCACAGATATGGCACCCGCATGTATGCGTATCTGTGCAAGGGTATGAATTTGTACAAGGCTCACTACACATCAGCAAGGAAGGATCAATTCCTGCTCCTGATACAACATAATGATACACCATTAAGTGCAGGGTAAAAAATGTTAGGGATGCAACCCCGCAGTTCTTGGGATGCAGCCCTGCAGTTCTTGGGATGCAGCCCTGATTATTATTATTCGGTCGGCAATCATTGGCCAAAGTCATTGGTTATCAGCTTATTGACTCAGAAGCCACAATGTTATAGAAGCTACGACCTATCGTGACCATATGCGGCAGTTATGCTTTCAGCATACGTAGACAATATGATTATGTGGAACTCATAATCCCATCTAAGTTGCATCATGTTAAATTTATCCGGTTTTGACAAGTGTTCATGATTTAATAAGGGGTTGACGCCCCACAGGTCAAAGGTCACTGTCTCGTAAGCCTCGCCTCAGGTGTGCGGCTTCGAGGAGCAGCGTCCCGGCTTGGCACAGGTAGGATGCTTCCTTAACCACAAGGGAGCTGGTGTTAGGGTTGGAAATCGGTGCGGGGATTTCACTGTACGAGCCGGGTCAAATCATATATATCGTCATGGGGCGAAAGTGCTCCACGACGGGATTTGAACCCGTGACGTTCGCTTCTCTAGTGCGACGCTCTAACCAACTCACGACATTCGTGTCGAGTTACTTTTCAGAGGTCCGACCTCAGATGTGATGACGTGGCAGCCTGCGATGAAGCTGGGTAGCAGTTCTGGGGATGCAGCCCATCGCACCGAAGGTGCATCGCAGTTCTTGGGATGCAGCCCGTCATCAGCGCGGGTCACATCGTGCCCATGCATACGCGATCGTAGCGCAGGTCACATCGCCGTGCCCGAGCATACGCGATCTTAGCGTAGGTCACATCGTGTGCCTTACAGTATGCCGTTACATCTGAGGCGGTTTCCGAACCGTCGCTTCGATACCAATGTTAGGGTTGGAAATCGGTGCGGGGATTTCACTGTACGAGCCGGGTCAAATCATATATATCGTCATGGAGCGAAAGTGCTCCACGACGGGATTTGAACCCGTGACGTTCGCTTCTCTAGTGCGACGCTCTAACCAGCTGAGCTACGCGGAGGATGATGATCCTCTCGCGCATTTCAGTGGTACTCGTACAGATCGGACTGTTACAGATCGATGATCGACTATGCGTGTGACATCGACGACGACGTACCAACATCGCGACTGCGGGCGTCTGTCATCTTTCGATCCGTGACAGCTGGAAATATGAGAATGCCCAAGATATCTGAAGACAGGAGGGCTCTTTGTTGGTCTAGACTCTAGAGTTGCTGTCTAGATGCTTAACCTCGATGGGGCTGCATTCGGACACAACTATGCAACTATACATGTGACGCATGCATTGGTGCATGACTTTGGTGAATTGTGTCTTGTCATGAACCTGGAAGGAATGACGGGCAGATAGCTGGAGCGGCGGATCTCACTCACTCGGCTCTGTTGTTTATATGGAATTCGATGCCTAAATGGCACACCTGGCAATCCTTTGGCTCATCAGCTGCTTCCCCTCAGACACTGGCAACAACTTGTGCGCCAGCCTCTCTAGATGTGGGGGAAAACCGTGGATTGACAATTCATCAATCAAAACACATGTTACCAAGGCTGATTCAACGAATCCTTCAGCTCTTGCAATCCAACAATCAGCATCTCAGGCTATTGACGTCAAAGTAATGATCTGAAGCTTACAATATAGCCTATTCACATATTTAAAAAAAGCAGCATTCTCCTATGCCAGTGCCCTTCAAATTATATGATAGAGCTGGAGAAATATGCATCTATGATTTCTTCATAATGAACTTCATGTGTCAGTAAGTCAAAGACTTCATTTGATGCTTCAATCGGAATGATGCACCGTGTCATCAAACTTTATGACTGCTATACACAGATGCTGGAACTTTTCATAAGATTTCTTTATTTAATCTTCCAAGCAAAATCACAATGATGTAATAAATCAACTTTTGGCAGCTGTATGACGAATGAATCGATACTCCTTCCTCCCCCGACAGCGGGGACAGCGCACGGAAGCCGAGCACCGTTGGGCGAGATTAGTACTCTGGTCGGGGACGACAGGGACAGCGCACTCGAGCATCCCCTATTTGTTAATTGTGATTAGTGTCTCAACATGCAGTCGTGTGACACTCTTGGAATGTTCGCTGCGATGATCATACATAAACATCATGCCAGCATGACAGCATGACAGCATGACAGTATGACATCATGTCATTATGACATCATGTCATCATGCCATTATGTCACCATGTCATAGTGTCATTATAATTATCATCATGTCATCATGGCATCATGGCATCATGTCATATCACCATCTCATCATATCAAGTGGTCATCGAATATCATCGAGCGGTCATCGAATACCATTCGAGTGGTCATCGAATATCATCGAGAGGTTATCGAACCCTACCGAGCGGTCATCGAATATTATCGAGAGGTTATCGAACCCTACCGAGCGGTCATCGAATCTCATCGAGCGATCATCGAATGGTATCGAGTGGTCATCGAATATCATCGGGTGGTTATCGAATATTATCGAGCGATCATCGAATATTATCGAGAGGTTATCGAACCCTACCGAGCGGTCATTGAGGATCATCGAGCGGTCATCGAATATCACTCATGGCCTCGGGCACGCCGCACCCACGATCTCCGGCAGCACGGCCGGTGAATTTCGTTGTAATATGCTAAATATATGGAAGGGAAGCGGAGGAAAACGAGGGGGTTTATCCCCCCCAACCCTCAAGGTCTATTTATTTATAGACTAACGGTGCGGTTTATTGTAAGTAAGTAAGTAAGTAAGTGATAGGTGTTCCGGGAGTGCGCCGCGCGCGCCCCCTCCCGCGCGCCCCCGCTAGGGTACGCGCGACCCCCGAATCGCCCATCCCAAGCTTTGATCCCTTGAAGGTAGAGCCATATATTGGTGCGCACTTCAATACATTAATGTGACTTCAAAGTCTCTTTGGGAGTGCCGTCGAAGCCGGCACGACGTGAAGGGGGGAAGCGGAGGCAGTGGCCTTGCAGGCATGTCGACGCTCGTCCGAGGGCGAAGCTGGTTATATTGTAGTGACATTCATATGATGAGAATTGAGTGGATATATTCTCGAACCATGCAGGCAAAAGCAAAGGTAGCACCGCATCTTTTGAAACGACGCGCATGCGAGGGATCAAAACGGGACCTTGAACGATTTGCATTCTGCGGAGTTGGGGGCGCGCCGCAGGCAACTAATGGAAGAAAAAGCACACAAATCTCCACATCCTATAAATCATATAGCACATTATATGTATGTTCCATATTTAAGACAATCTGTTTTTCAAACACGTCGTCCGATCAAATCGATTCGATCATATACCTACATTTACGATCGAACAGTTTTAATGCAACGGATACTTGACGAATGCCGCCACGTCATCCTTCCCTCACACTTTTAGTCGCTGTCGACATCGCGCTCGCGTCGTCGCAGCCCAGACACGAGACAAATCTCAGATCGAGATGCCCACATTGCAATAAAATGGTAAAGCGAGCGCGAGCGGAGGGGGAGCGGAACCCCCGCAACGCGAAGCGGGAGCGACGAGTGGGCTTCGCTGTTCCAATTCCAATGTCTATGTGTTAAATATAGAACACGGATTTAGTGTGTTAAATATGAGACGCGAATATTATAAATTAAATATGCGACCCAGCCCTAATGTGTTAAACATGGAACGCGTCGGCTTGATATGTTACTGTAGATATGAGCGACACAAACGTTGTATGTTCAATGTGAAACAAATGTGATATGTTAAATATGGGACACGCACATCATCTGTTAGATACCAAACATCGACTCGAATGTGTTAAATAAGGAACGCCAATCTGAAACACACCGATGTGAGGTGAGGCTGAGTTTGTTACTGCGCGGTGTGCGGGCCTAACTATGTGTATAAAGCGCCTTCGGTGCGTCGGCTGGGAGCGCATGCATGCAAGCAGCGTTTATGATTTAATTACAGTGACTCGATGACGAGGTTGCGAGTTCATCATTGACATGCTAACGTGGCGTCGTCCGATTCGCGAAATTTGTAAACTGATACCTGCTATTTCGATCTCGAAATCGATCGCGGGGAGTGAATGATCGGACGGCGTGTTTGGTTGAGCTTGAGTTGAGTTCGATTCCGTTTCTTGTCGTTTTCTGTCGCCAGGCATGCTTCCAACTCGGAGGGGAGGGAATTCCGACTTTCGAAATCGTTTGTGATCTCTTGATCGTCAGAAAATCCTTTCGTTTTTGTACATTCCGAGCTCTAATCAGACGCATAAAACATCGTGTCAATTGGCGTGTCTGATACATGGAATTGTGAGGCGCTTACGGCCTAATAACGTGATAGCTCCCAGTCCTACGTGAACACGCCAATACGTTTCTGGATGTACATTACAATAAAGTGTGCTGAATAAGAGTGAATGGTGAGGTCGGACGCATTCATTGTACAAGATGCAGAAATAAAGCATGCGCTGATGTGGTGACAACGACACGAAGTCGTCTGTTATGTCAAGACTTTAAAGTTCTGCTATAGATACGCTTCAGCATCGTCGTAGACCGAACATTATTTGATTCGTGACCTAACTCGCCGCGCTTTCACTCGACCTAACTCGCCGCGCTGTCACTCATCGTCGCGCACATAGCTACTCTGACTGAGAGGTGAGCTCGTTCGTTGACGAAATGGCAACTGCAGCGGCATCTGCTACAGGTAGTGGTGGCCATGATAAAATGGCAGCAATGCATGAACTCCTTCGGGATATAACGATAGCTGAATTGATTGAAACCGTCCGCCATGGACGACGACGAGCATCAAAAATCCTTATGCTTGAACATGATCAAACAATCGGCGAAGCCTTAGAGCGTCTCGCAAAGTTCCGTGTGTTATCAGCGCCTCTCATTATCAGCCCAGACTTGGAGCAGCTGTATGAAAGCGATGAAATGGATCCAGGTGCAACAACTCATTATACCGTGCTAGGGTTTGTGGATGTGAGAACCATCCTTGCCACTCTCTTGCAAATACTGTCCAAAAAGCACGTGCGCCTCGTTCGTAATCTTCCGCTAACCGCTATTCGCGAGCAGAGAAACGAAGATGTACTCACCATGAACAGAATAGCTGAAGAGTTTTTCCACCGGAGACTGGTCAGCTTACAAAAGTCAGGAGACAGTGATATATACTATCGTGGTTATATGAACGCCAGCGTGATGGAAATCATTGAAAATGGTTTTCAAGTGAAGTCCGACAACAAGGAACATGCAAATCATAGAATTGGACTCTTCGATGAGCATGGTGAGATAATTGACGTGCTTTCGCAGTCCGACATTGTTAGTTACATTCATAAGCATGCAGGGTGCCAGGGGCCTCTGGCACACAAAACGGTGCAAGAACTAGGTCTCTCGAATATCCCAGTAATGATCGCATCCCACAGTACAACTGCAATCGAGGCTTTTCGGCAAATGGCAGAAGATAATATTTCTGGGATGGCGATCGTAGACGCCGATGGAGTGTTGGAAGCAAATATCAGCATTTCCGACTTACGCGGATTAACACCGGTAACATTTGGATGCCTTGCATTCCCTGTCATGGAATTTCTCACGCGCAAGTTCACAGAAGAAGCTTTAGCCGAATCGTTTTATACAGATCAACAGCAGCATGCACAGGATATACATCATCAACAATGCGGGTCTAGTACATCATCCCACCAAACAGCAGCAGGAGATGTCGATCAAACTCACCGTGTCGATTATCACAAAGTTCCTCCCCCAGCTGTAAGTGATTTTCCAGATATCAAACGGCAGCGAACAGCACAACCGGCGGAGACGACAATGGGCGGTCCACGCGACAATTTCACAAAAACAGTGCGTGCGAGTCAGACCCTTGTCACTTATACCGCAGACACTACTTTGGAGATGGTCATCGAATTGCTTGTGAACAACAAAGTACACCGCATATACGAAGTGGATGAAAAGTTCAAGCCTGTGGGCGTCGTGACACTCACAGATATCCTTGCACTTTTGTCAAAGCTTTAGGTAATGTTCATCGACAGCGCGACATGAATTGCATGCTTGTGGTATGCACCAATCCGTTAGTCAGCACTGTTAACGAGAGCGCTTAAAGTGTGCAAAATAGGCATAGACATATGCATATACACGTACTAATAATACATATCAACAGCTAAAATATAATATCAATTAATCATAACGCATGACATGATATCTGCAGTAATCGGTGCACCGACTGCCCCTATATCCTCAGTAGCACTTTCTCAATTCTAAGACTCGCCATGTGGGCGGTTAACAAATGCACACGCAGCTGAATCGACGACTTTCAGGCCACAATTATTTTGGCGCTGTATGGTAAATGTTTGGATGTACATATGGTGAACTAGGACGATGTGGATATATATTAAGCAACTACTCTGGCCTGCCACATGTGGATAGATATTGTGTTACATTTGTCTCAAATTTTATCATGAAGATCATTATTATACACACTGTTATGATAATGTTTAAGCACAATATTGTGTAATACGATGCGATACAAGACGATTCTATTGAAATGAGCGAGCCTGATGGGTGATGGCACACTAACGATACCCGGTCAGATCGCCATTTAATTCATGACGACCTGATCGCATACACATCATTTCCATCTATAAGCGCCATGCAGCTTTTATTCAATCCACGTATGGTATGCTGCTTCATAATTATTTTATAAACGATGATGAGTGAACATGACAGTTAGCAATCATTATTTGCATATGCCATGTTGCCATAACCTATCGATGCCTGCCAAGCATACGATTAAGTGTGTGGCCCAATACATATGGCATGCACCGTGAAATTATATACCATATCGACTACATACCGTTCGATGTTCATTCGGTATAACTTGTATATAAATATATCATACAAAGTACCCGTTATAATTATTATGGTGCGATGCATCAAGGAGGTACGAATCACGGAATGGCAACATAATACGGCATGTCAAGCCATATAACAGGCTTGACACAAGCGCGTTACCTCATTATCATAGTGTGGAAACGAGCGAGTGGGTTCCAAAGCCCCACTCAGGAT
Source organism: Cymbomonas tetramitiformis (assembly GCA_001247695.2). NCBI lineage: Eukaryota > Viridiplantae > Chlorophyta > Pyramimonadophyceae > Pyramimonadales > Pyramimonadaceae > Cymbomonas > Cymbomonas tetramitiformis. The sequence goes on along the minus strand of LGRX02009200.1, from coordinate 10,099 downwards.
CTATTTGTAACGGTGTTGCATACCCTTTTCGGATTGTTATATAGCCTGGTTGGTCGTTGTGCAAGAAAGGTTGCGGTACGGCGACCCTGCATATATTATACCGCTACGGTGTGCGACGTAGGCTGAGGATTACGTTTCTGCACGGTGCGCACTTTACGACGCGGTGATACATCTCGCACATGCATCATATGTTAATCACACGATGATGTGCAGCATTCCACAAGTCTCGCAAGCCCCGTCGCGCCGGGATAAGCGTCGTGTTTGTCACGGTCTGGGTGATCCTGGATGCCTCTAATATATGGTGTCATATCAATACATTTGTATTCTATGTGGTGGTGTTTTTAGAGTGATATAATATATTGTTGTCATATTTTTATAAGAGTTTGATATGTATGCATATTATGTATTGATGTATCACTCAAGATACACGGTATGTATGCATGCATGCATATTATGCATGTATTTAATTACACTCTGGCTTACTACAAAGCGACTGGCATGCACCAGGCAACAGAGGCATCCGATATTGCACGGACCGCGACTTACATGTACACCGGGCGATACCACCGGCACACATACGCGACGCTTTACCCGGCGCGGGCGGGGAATGCAAGGCTGCAATGGCGATTTACGGATGCGAAGTTGTATGGCACTAAGATTAATGTATGCGTACAATAATGTACGCAACGTGAAATTACGGTGACGTGGCGCACCAGGTTTCAGCATATAATGGCGCAAAATACAATAGGTCCTTGACCGTATCTGAAATCTGTACCAAAGATCACTGAAATAAGCTACCAATAACTATGCTTACACGTATATAATATGTTGCAATGTCTCGGTAGCCGGATGTATATGTGCACAATATGTAACAAATCTATCCTGAGCGGCACTTTGAACTCCGCTAGTTAGCTTACACGCAAACAATACTGGCAATCCGTAAGTGACGTACGGTAGATATACCAGAGCATGGCTCTGCCACATGTCTGATACCGTACCCGGCCGTTTGGTCGTGTCATGTAACTGTCGTTACTGGCATGATGTGGTCATGGACAAATGTCTGCGACACAAATTTGTTCGGACCCCAGTGTGTCCAAAAAGATTTGACCGTTGAATACTGGATGGGTGTCATTCGGCATCTCTAATTAGGTGTCATCCTTGTCACCACACCCGATCTGGGTATTTGTAGTAGTATGCCCACTGATGATCACGTGTGTACACGAAATCATAGTCCTAATACATTCTTGCACTACACATTATGCAATATCCGGTGGGCGACACAAGCTAATAATGCGGCTAATAAGAAACACGTTAGTAATCAAACGAAAAGAGAACGCGAAGTCTTACAACTTATGCATGTGAAACGGTGGAGGCGCAATGCGCTACACCGGAAGCGCATGCTACGCAGTACATAAACTGTAAATACGACCCATGTTATATCACATATACTACTGTCATAAAGAGTAGTCCATCCTGATGAGTGATGGCACAAAGCAAAACACGCACTGAGATGACGAGCATGTCGACCACCGGCGGAGTGATTATACACGCCTCGACATTGCGCATATGTGCATCCGGTTGCCGAGATGGTGGAGTATGATCATATGCATACTACCGTCGGTATTGATAACGGATTTCAAAATTATTGATTATGATACTTGGCATGTGAGCGAGGTGATAAACCACCATTGATTTTGTGTACACACGCGATCATCAGTGGGCATACTACTACAAATACCCAGATCGGGTGTGGTGACAAGGATGACACGTAATTAGAGATGCCGAATGATACCCATCCAGTATTCAACGGTCACATCTTTTTTGGACACACTGGGGTCCGAACAAATTTGTGTCGCCGACATTTGTCCATGACCACGTCATGTCGGTAAACAGTTACATAACACGGCCAAACGGCCGGGTACGGTATCACACATATGTCATTGGAGCCATGATCTGGTATATCTACCGTACACCACTTACGCATTGCCAGTATTGTTTGTGTGTAAGCTAACTAGCGGAGAATCGTAACGGTGTTGCATACCCTTTTCGGATTGTTATATAGCTTGGTTGATCGTTGTGCAAGAAAGGTTGCGGTACGACGACGACCCTGCATATATTATACCGCTACGGTGTGCGACGCAGGCTGAGGATTACGTTTCTGCACGGTGCGCACTTTACGACGCAGTGATACATCTCGCACATGCATCATATGTTAATCAAATGATGATGTGCAGCATTCCACAAGTCTCGCAGGCCCCGTCGCGCCGGGATAAGCGTCGTGTTTGTCACGGTCTGGGTGATCCTGGATGCCTCTAATATATGGTGTCATATCAATACATTTGTATTCGATGTGGTGGTGTTTTTAGAGTGATATAATATATAATATATAAGTGATATGATATAATATATAAGCTACGTCGAACTTAGCTCTTGTGTGCAATCATTGGATGTTACGGGAGATTGCAAAGCATGTCTTGAATGTTGATCAGTATGTTTGAGTTCCTGAGAACCGGGATGCGCTATGTCAACGATTAGCTGGGTATATTTCTACAACAATATCACCCGACAAATGGGTGATGGGATACAAAATGACACTCCCATATTTTTGTTGTACACCTAAGATGCATACGTATCCATATAAAGGTAGACCTATATGTGCTGCGCACAATTGTGTGTTTTCATTACAACAACGTGTGTTTGCGGTTTCCTTACGTTTGGTTTTGGATTCTTTGAAGACGTTTCATTCGCTTGAATTCCAGAATACGGGTATCCGTAAATTTTGGTTGGTGGAGAACTCGCTTGAGTTTGTTCTTTCACGACCAGATGATATTGAGCATATCTTTACGAGTGATGTGGACTCGATGTATTCGTCTTTAGACCAGGAATTCATATATCATGCTGTCTCTGCGGAGATAGATTATGTATTTCTTGATGTTCGTGATGCACGAGGAATTAAAGTGCATATCCATCCAAGTAACAATGATGAAGATGGTGCTTCGTTTGTTACCGCACGGGCACCTAGCTTTCATCATGGCGAATACATCATTGAAGCATTTGCACGGCGCTATCAATAATTATTACATGAGTGTGGGTTCTGCTAATTTTAAGCAGCTACGTGGCATCCCAATGGGGGGTGCTGCATCACCTCATTTGGCGAATTTGGCACTTGTTCATTTGGAAAAAGCGTATGTAACAGCACGTCCCGATACTGCTTTCCAACATACTGTACCGTTTGGAGATATATGGACGATTTTGTAATCGTCAACTCACCAGCATTTCAGGATACATATCGTGACATTTACCCGGAACATTCCGGTGCAGTACTCGTGCCCAATAACATGCCTACAGATCCATTATTGCTTACCCAATCTCATTTCTTGGACATGCATATATATGTCCCGATTGATACCCGTGCGGTTCACATCACCTTGTATGACAAACGTCTGTTTTTTCCTTTTACCATTCATAAGTTCCCGCATGCATCATCTATTTTTCGCATACAACAACGACACACGGGGTGCTCTTCTCCGAGCTCGTACGTATGTATATAAGCAATACACATTTTAAGGGGTTCCTAACAAACGTGTCTATGTTGTATATATATTGTGTACAATCACGTGGGTTTTCTCCGAAGAGAATCTATATACTCATATTGAAATTCATACGAACGATTGAAGGCAGAAATAGGTATGGCCCAATGCCTGCAATGACATTATTCACAACCATCCTTGCTGCCATATTTGAAGCAATGCATGGGGCTGTGGGTATGTCAGATGCCTGAAAATAATTACCGATCTGGTCGCTATGACCACAGAGAGAAGCGCTCAGACCGACCGCTTGAGACGTTTATACGAAATGCCAAACGCATTGCTGGTGCGGGTCACGTACATCATAACAAACCACGTACTCATCGTAATGGAGATAATCACAATGATACATCAAATACGGCACCACGGGGACATAATGCCCATGAAAAACACCCTGATAAATCTCAGGACCCACGAAGGCAATGGATCAATATATCGGCAAGTTGGCAGGACATTATGTCACGTCCAGAGAATCTTGTTCAATAGGGCGATCATTGTGATAAGCCGATGTGCTTATTGTTTCATTTGAAACAGAACATTATGGGTGATTCGACACTGAATGGCCGCTTGAAGACTCATAATACCTTCTCCCATATACACGAATTTGCTATATCGGGGTGCCCATATGCGGATCCTGATGATCCAAAGGCATATTGTAAAAATCGCTTAGGCGAGGAGCTCTTACACCCCTACAAATTTAGGAATTGTAGGTAGGGCCATGACTGACTTGTATCTACCCAATGTCTGGATGGCTTCAGACATGGCCATATTTGGGTGTGTTTTTCCGCGGCGCAACATTGCCATGGTAGGGCCATGTTTGGGCCATGTTTTTGGCCTTACCTACCCCATACCTATCCACTACCTACCCAATGTCTAACGCACCATATGTACGCACGTGAATGCGTGAATCACTTAGACATTGGGTAGATAGTGAGTAAGTATGGCCATGTTTATACATAAACAAGGGTAGTAGGGCCCTACATATCAAGTATTTGTACTCAAGTACTGATCAGACATGGCCATGTTACTACATAAACAAGGGTAATAAGTAGGGCCCTACCTATAATGTATTTATACTCAAGTACTGATCAAACACGTGGCCATTTTTATACATAAACATGGGTCGGTAGTGCCCTACCTATCATGTATTTATACTCAAGTACTGATCACACATGGCGATGTTTATACATAAACAAGGGTAAGTAGGGCCCTACCTATCATGTATGTATACTCAAGTACTGATCAGACATGGCCATGTTTATACCGAAACAAGGCTAGGTATGGCCTTACCTATCATGTGTTTATTCTCAAGTACTGATCAGACATGGCCATGCATATATCTACCGCATATCGGATACGGTGTAAACATGGCCATATCTACACAAATATTCGGTCGTTCAACGAATAGTAAACACATATTAATAATATGCTTTAGCACAAACATATCGAACATGCTATGTATGCGTTGCATACTAAGTTTCAATATGTTACATGCATATCGCAAGTTGGGATGCCGCATACTAGTTGATGCTTTCGTGCTTTGAAAGAATGAATAATGTTGTTCTCGTGCATTGAAAGGTATGCATGTGATATGTGAGAATGCGACAAGGCAAATGCTATTCGGAACTATTTTCAACTCGCTATCTATATGCTCAATACGATAGGACACACGAAAGGAAACAAGCATGGGTTCTAACGCACAAATGAATACAGTAATCAATACAGTAAATACAAACCAATATCGCGTAAGTACGATATTGTTCTAATCTACTCCCTAAATATTCACTACATGTCTATTGCAATTCCTACTTGAAAACTATTCGTAAAATACTATCTGTAGCATAAATCAGCCATCATGTTTATTTGCCTCCTCCCGCGCACATGACTTGGATGCGATAACCCTTCTCCCATAAGTCGGGTAGTGCACTCAGAGGACGTACATATAAGCACCCGCAAAGTTCCCGCCAAGGAACCGGCAGGGACCGGTTCGGCTTTGGGGCTTTGGGGCGACGGGCGATGGGGGGTGGGACACCCCTTACACTGGGGGGGCATGTATTCCCTGATTAGATTTTGCCGCCCACTGCCCTTGACACATATCCATAGGGGTAGGCTCTATAGGCGCATGGTAGCTCGCGTGGCTTGGGCCTGCACTTAGGCAGAGGTGCGAAGTGATTGGCCTTGTGATTTGTCACCCATGAATTTTTATCGACCCCCCTCCCACCATGACATCACGTTGATATACCCAAACTCTGGGAAAGTTGTATACGTACGTGTGCGTGTGCGTACATAGACATATGCATGCTGGACGCATGGTACTCTTTCCAAAAATCGAGCTATCCAATTTTGGAAAAGTGGGTCTACGGGGAAAAGGCGAATGGTGGAAGATGATTCCCTAGTAGGGCCCAAAAATCGGGTCCAAACTCATTTATCCCCCAAAAGTGGCAGAAAAATACATGCGCGTCCCACGTGTGCGCGTGCGGCGTGGATAGATGGCCGTGCGTGTGACATTTGTTCACACTAATTTGTGGGCAATAATTATTGTTGTGCTCAGGATGGGATCCACCAAGGTAAAAGTAACAACAAAAATTTCGGCCGAAAAGGTCGGACCGAAACGCACGGAAACTCCTGCTACATGCGACCTTGTGCGCCGGAGGCCCTGGCCAAATTTTTACTTTCGCTACCTCGCCTGTGTCATGTTAAATTATCATTGTGGTTCGTCGACTAAGGGGTGTTGCGGCAGGAATGCTGAATAGTTCCCTCTTCAAGTCTTTTCCTAAGATCTGAGTGCATGAAGGTTACTGCACTAAAGGCACGCTCTACTCCTGCCGTAGACGCAGGAATTCCTAGGAACTGCCTTGCCATCTTAGCTAAGTTAGGAAAATCACTTGCATGTTTTTTCCACCAAAGCAAGACATCCTCATCTGCTTGGCTATCTGGCAACCTAAGGTACCTGTGCACCTCATCTAACTCCTCTACTTCACATTCCTCAGCAGCAGCATCCTCTACGGCATCCTCCTCATCTGAGTCACACATCAAGAAAGAGGCTACCGAGGTCCGCTCAGTGGGACCACTCTTCATCTTCTTTGCTGGCCGCTCATCTTCTTCCACGGGCCCCTTGGGCTTCCAGTCCGCCTCGAAGGCGTTGGCTAGCCATGTCTCCGCCTGTTTCAATGTGAGCCTCCCTGTGGTGTGTGCACCATACCTAAGCATTCAGTTTGTGTTACGCGCATGATGCTCTTCAAACACGGTTGGTGAAAACAAAATGTTGGGCCAACACTTGCCACCTTATGCTCAAGCTCAAATACGACAAACTAGGATCATACCTCGCATCCACCTTCCTGCGTACTTGAACTTGAAGGATTTGTAGCGTGGATCCAGCATCGTGGCTACCACAAAGTCTTCAAGCTTGCAGTCCATAAGACTGTTGAACCACCTTGAGCAGCATGCACGGTACATCAGCTCCCGAGCCTCGATCACATTCTCGCTCATTATAGAAACTTTTTCGTTGTCGAACTTAAGGGGCCGGTATCCGCGTGGACAGTGTACACCATACGTCCAATAACAGGCAGAAAGAGGTTCGCCGTGGCATTCAACGTGCTTTGTAAGAGGTCAACGGCTTCCTTCGCGTACCGAAGGATATACACACTCTCACGAACTATGTCCCATTCGTCTAGCATAAGCTGGTGGTTGCGGTAAACACTGCCGTCTGGGTTGGGAACCGCATTCGCAGCTTTCGTCGGACTCTCCACATCATACATTTGGACCGCAACCTACACACACAAACCACTTCGTTACACGTGAGACAATTAGGGCAAACTCACGCACAACACACCAGTAGTAGTTGCACCCTTTTTCACGTCATCAAAAAAGGTGCGACACACACAACACCACTTCTCCAACCAATATCACTAGAGTCTCACGAAAGGAAGAAAGGATGTGGGTTGCCTGATTGTTGAAGTACCACAATGCTTGGTGGTAGCCCCCTCCCCAACCACTGCGGGTGTCGTTGTCTTGGGGGGGTTTGGTCTCGGGTAGGTCATAACGTAGCTGGCACTGCTTCAATAATTTCGAATCAATCACTGAGTGATTGAAGTGGCAGGTCATCCCCCTTAGCTTATTGAACACCTTCCTGACGAGCGGTTGCTCCAGGAAAGTCAATACCACCAAGGCTAAGGTGTGGGCACTGCACTCGTGGCCGTCAAATGACTCCCACCCACACACAATATTGCTCGCATTATCAGAGCAGGTAGCGTGGATAAATTCGGGCACAGTGTCCACACCGTCCACCCCTTGACCACAGTATTGCCCCAGGCCGAAGTCCGCACAGGCTACCTTGGTGGCATTTTCCAACTCCACTCCAGTGTGTCTCACGCTCAAAACAGGAATAGCTGCCAACAGTCGTGATTGGAACTCAAAGTTCTTGTCCACCCAATATACAAGTATGCCGAAAATGCTGATCCCACCTTGGGACCATATGTCCCCACATATGCTGGGCAAAATGCCCTCCTCCAACAACTCCTTGAGTTGTTGTACCACCCTCGCCTTGCCCTCAACCGAAAGTTTAAGTACCTGTTCGATTACGATGTGGTAGGTAGGTGGCACATATTGCCCCTTCGTGAGGCAACGAAAAATATCACGGAATTCCTCGTCATGTTGAGGAAGTGTGAGAGGGCGTCCACATCGGACAAGCCATTTGGTAATCAGGCGGTGCAGCTCATCGCGCTTCTCCGACGAAATCTATACATACAAAAAAAAAAGGCCAATTCATGCCTATCCACGAAATTACGAAAACACAAGTGTACATATGCATATACTAAGACAATGAAATGTATAGCACACAAGTATTTTTACCTGAGGCACCAACTCGTCCAATTTGGACTGAGATTCGGTCGAAGCCGTTTCAGAAGTGGTGTTGGCCGCGATGAGCTTGCAATACTCGTCTTTATGGCAAGAGGTAAGATGTACCCGAATATTCGTTATGTTACCACAATATGCAATCGGCTTCTTCTCAATAGAGCATAAAGTGCACCGAACATTCTGCACCTTTCCCTCACACTTCTGGATCTTGAAGTACTTCCAGACCGGTGATCTTCGGTTGCCCCCTTGGGTATCTTCAAAGCAATCATCTATTCACGAATTCCCGCCCCATATACACCCCACACAACGCTATGCAAGTTAAGGACTAGTCTCGGCGTTTTTCTTGTTGCTTGGGTGGGTAGCCGACTGCAAAAATGCCTGCAAGATAATGCAACAAGATAATGAAACGCGGAAATAAGGAAAGGTGGAAAACCAAGGGAAACGAAATTACCTTCTACTAAGCGCGCATCTTCCTCCTCTTTTCTCCTTTTCTTATTTGCGCCTGCCTCGGCCGCTTTCTTGTCGTCCTCTTCCTTCTTGCGTTCGCGAAACGCACGAATCTCGCCCTCATAACCAGCCAAATGCTCTATGGGCTCCCAAGTGTCATCTCTATCAGGAAATCCTTCCCATCCTATGAGCCACTGCGGTGCCAAGCCTTTCACACGCTCAGCTTTTATCTCGCGAACAGCGTACTCAGTCTCATCACTACCTGCAGGGTCGAAAGGCGAGAGCTGAGTTCGTTTCACTGGCCCTTTGCCGTGAGCGACCAAGGTGACACCACTGCTACTGCTCCTCTTCCTCTTAGCCCCATGCCCACGTTTGCCCATGTCTCGGATACGGTTATTTACCAAGTGGAAAGTGTTATGGGCTGAAATTTCAAATTGAGACTAAATAGGTGTGTTGACCAGGTATATGGGTGGACGGGAGGCCTCCGTCGGAGAACAGGCTGGCGAGGCTTGTAATCAATCCATTGCCGCGTTCGCTACGAACCAATGATATTTTCGGATGGGTGCCATTCAAGATCGATTTGCATTTTTTTCGATTATCGATATCCACATTCCGATATCAATATCGTAATTTCAAAATTTTAATCGATCGATTTCGATTTAACGGGATATGCCAATCGATTGATTCCGATTTATTGGTGTCGGGTATCGATCAATACTAATAATTTTGATTATTTAATGATGGGCTATCGATTGATACTAATATTCCGATAAATCGATTTATCAGAATATCGGCACAACCGATACCATTCCTTGTTAGTTAGTTAATAACAAAAAAAATGATTAGCTAGCTACAATTGGTTAATTACTTTTATTGCACTAGTTAACTGGTGGTTTAACTGGTTACAGCCAATATTGAGTATGGGGATACAGCGGCATTAAATGTTGCTCATTCGAGGTCAGACTCGACCCATTCGGATATACATATTATTTGTGCCAGATGACATCATTACTCTCTGGCAACCTGAGATACTTACTTACTTGTGAGGTGCTTTTAGGTGAGAGTGAGAGGACAAGCTGAGGGGGGGCTGAGGGGTCAACCGGTATGTGGTGTAGACACCAAATGCATGCACAAACGTATTTCAGAAGAGAATAACACATACATATTATTACTTTTCTAATGTCATTTTCTAACACACACGACCCGGG
>LGRX02009199.1:0-13142 GCA_001247695.2 Cymbomonas tetramitiformis | reverse complement strand
CATAGTGTGCACGCAAGGAGCATAGGACCCAGGGACAAAGGGTGCGGGGAGGCTGCTCCGCTCCGCGCCGAATCAGGCGCGTGGCGCGTGCGGCGCTCTCCCCGGCGCTGTGCCTTATCCTGCTTCATCTGCGGTTGCGAATCAGCGGCCAAAGAGTGAGCAGCGGCGCTGCAGGTCGTGGGTGGGGAGGGATGCGCGAGGGTGCGCGTACGGTACATAGGTGCATAGTGTGCACGCAAGGACCATAGGACCCAGGGACAAAGGGTGCGGGGAGGCTGCTCCGCTCCGCGCCGAATCAGGCGCGTGGCGCGTGCGGCACGCTCCCCGGCGCCGTGCCTTATCCTGCTTCATCTGCGGTTGCGAATCAGCGGCCAAAGGGTGAGCAGCGGCGCTGCAGGTCGTGGGTGGGGAGGGATGCGCGAGGGTGCGCGTACGGTAGATAGGTGCATAGTGTGCACGCAAGGACCATAGGACCCAGGGACAAAGGGTGTGGGGACGCTGCTCCGCTCCGCGCCGAATCAGGCGCGTGGCGCGTGCAGCGCTCTCCCCGGCGTTGTGCCTTATGCTGCTTCATCTGCGGTTGCGAATCAGCGGCCAAAGGGTGAGCAGCGGCGCTGCAGGTCGTGGGTGGGGAGGGATGCGCGAGGGTGCGCGTACGGTAGATAGGTGCATAGTGTGCACGCAATGAGCATAGGACCCAGGGACAAAGGGTGCGGGGAGGCTGCTCCGCTCCGCGCCGAATCAGGCGCGTGGCGCGTGCAGCGCTCTCCCCGGCGCTGTGCCTTATCCTGCTTCATCTGCGGTTGCGAATCAGCGGCCAAAGGGGGAGCAGCGGCGCTGCAGGTCGTGGGTGGGGAGGGATGCGCGAGGGTGCGCGTACGGTAGATAGGTGCATAGTGTGCACGCAAGGACCATAGGACCCAGGGACCAAGGGTGCGGGGAGGCTGTTCCGCTCCGCGCCGAATCAGGCGCGTGGCGCGTGCGGCACTCTCCCCGGCGCTGTGCCTTATGCTGCTTCATCTGCGGTTGCGAATCAGCGGCCAAAGGGTGAGCAGCGGCGCTGCAGGTCGTGGGTGGGGAGGGATGCGCGAGGGTGTGTGTACGGTACATAGGTGCATAGTGTGCACAACTAGGCAAAAACATATTTGAGTGAGTGTAACCATGATTGGCACTCTTGTTAAAAAAAACACATTTATTTGTATGTGGTACTAAATTTATTTGTTAGAAAATGTTTTGACATGTGTGACTGTTTCTCTCGGTAAATTTGGTGTCTTACCGGAGCTGCTCAAAAAGGCTCATTAGCTTAATATGCAGTTATCTCATTTTGTTTTATTCATCGGAGCATGCTCTTGCGGGAGGCTGCACCATTCCTAAGCCTTCGGGGTGTAACCAGGAGATTGGGTCGTCAACATTGTCATTGGGCACAACCGACTTTGATTCACCGGTGAAGCTTCCCAACGGCTGGACCGCGTGCTTCACACAATCCGCTGTTCGCAAGGCAAACAAAGATCGGTTCGGGAAGTCCTCGGTGTCAGCACACCAGTGTCTCTGTATAAATTGTGGTAAACAAGGAGAGAAGCGGTGTGGTGGCTGTCACCAAGCAGTATATTGTTCCCATGATTGTGCGAAGCAGCACTGGAAGTCGAGCCATCGACAGGAATGTAGTAAAGCAAAGCTGAAGAAGTAGGCATAAACTTACATTGACAACCGTAATTCATCAAGACCAATGTTAATAAAATATGTATATGTGTCTATTGTGTGTGCGTATTGTAAATAAATAGCGCTGCCAGCTGTCTGCATGCACGAAGCGGGGAACGATTGTAACACATACTTAACCAATGTAAATGGGACTGCGATAAATTCTGCGCTGTGCCTTATCCTGCTTCATGTATGCGGCCTCTGCTCGACTTGATGCATGTGGGCCTGTGGCCTCTGCTCAAACCAGTCCGTCCGTCCTAAGTTTAATATCATGTTTCCTGTGTTTCTCTTTCCTCTCTCGATGCATGTGGGCCTGTGGCCGCTGCTCGACTTGATGCATGTGGGCCTGTGGCCTCTGCTCAAACCAGTCCGTCCGTCCTAAGTTTCATAGCATCATGTTTCCTGTGTTTCTCTTTCCTCCCTCGTTGCATGTGGGCCTGTGGCCTCTGCTCAAACTAGTCCGTCTGTCGTAAGTTTCATATCATGCTTCCTGCGGTTGCGAATCAGCGGCCAAAGGGTGAGCAGCGGCGCTGCAGGTCGTGGGTGGGGAGGGATGCGCGAGGGTGCGCGTACGTTAGATAGGTGCATAGTGTGCGACGCACCGAGTGGCACTGGTACCGCAGAGGCGCAGCCGCGGGTGTGTATTGGGATAAATTCTGCGCTGTGTCTTATCCTGCTTCATGTATGCGGCCTCTGCTCGACTTGATGCATGTGGGCCTGTGGCCTCTGCTCAAACCAGTCCGTCCGTCCTAAGTTTCATATCATGTTTCCTGTGTTTCTCTTTCCTCTCTCGATGCATGTGGGCCTGTGGCCTCTGCTCGACTTGATGCATGTGGGCCTGTGGCCTCTGCTCAAACCAGTCCGTCCGTCCTAAGTTTCATAGCATCATAGCATCAGGTGCGGGGAGGCTGCGCGCGATGGGGGTTGTGATTCCTAGCGTTTGTTGTGGTATTTTGCGGTATGCGTGGCAGCATACATGGGTCAACACGGAGAACGGGGGCTCGCTGCCTGTGCGTATTGGATGGTCGGTGACGCTTCATGAACGCCGGTTCGTACCGGCGCCCTGGATTATCGAAGCGAAAATTGTCGGATTCAACCCAGACCACGTATGGACCGCGGCGCCCACGGAACATGATGTTCCCGAAGGGACGTATGATGGAGAATTTGGAGAGCGGCCCCCAAACGGTTACGTGGTCGTGCGGCTGTACCACCCGCGAAGGGAGCATTGGCTGGAGTGGCAGGAGTATGCACAAATTGTGGAATCGGAGGCGGAGTGTCCGACACACACGGATCCGTCCGACGATGACGAGGAGTATATATGTTAGTGAAACTAGCGAAGAAGACACCAATTAACATGCTCGGCCTGTTTGCGTACTTAACGTAATGTAATGAGATGTAACAATATTGAGCATAAATCATCTTTGTGTGTAAAACGCGTGCGTGCGTGCGTGCGTGTGCGTGTGTGTATGAGACCGCCCTGGACGGCCTGCCCTGGTGGACCTCAAAAGTCATTACTGTATGATGCAATGTCGCAAGATCTGATTATGCATGTTGCCGACGGTGCTGTGTGCATGCACGGGGTGGGGACCGATTGGATCGGGGAGGCTGCTCCGCTCCGCGCCGAATCAGGCGCGTGGCGCGTGTGTCGCTCTCCCCGGCGCCGTGCCTTATGCTGCTTCATCTGCGGTTGCGAATCAGCGGCCAAAGGGTGAGCAGCGGCGCTTAAAATCGTGGGTGGGATGGGTTGGGGTATCCCGGGTGGGTCGGTGCGGGGCGCACTATGTTGGCCAGGTATCAATGGCGTGCTCTGACATGGACGGCCATCCACATGCGGATACGCCATGTAGGGTTCTTCACGTGCAGGCGGGGCTACCCGAAGATCTGGAGGGGCTAGGCATGCACGTGGTGCCCCCTCCCATATCCTGCGGGTCCAACGGGGACTGCGTATTGGTTGACCTGGAGAAGGCGTGCCTGCTTGTCTGGGCCGCATGCTGTATGGCCACCCTTCGTATGGTGCAGAACCAGTGCGAAAGACACGGGCGCACGGTTGAGGAGCTGGTGAACTTGGCGGATATCTGGACGGCGGCTATGGAAGAATTGGAATCCCCATCACAGGCTGATTCAGCGATGATGACTAAACGGTGTGAAGCTGTCGCGCTGGGGAACCGTGAGGAGAACGTCAGAAGCTCCTGGGAACAGGTACAGTCTTTTTGCAAGCTCCATCGCTTCACCGTGCGTGAAGGGGTTGACCCCACGTATCTGGGCGATGCGTTGCAGCTGCGCATACGTTTATGCCACCAGAAGATTCAAGACTGTAAGGCGGAGTGCGCGCGGATCTCGGAAACGTTCGTGTGCGTGAAGGATTGTCCCCGCTGTTCATCGCTTTTCACAAAAGCTACAGGCTTTGCGGTTGCGAATTTTCTGACGCCCTCTTCCCTGTTCAGCACGCGTGAGTGGGACCCGCGGGTCGAGCGGGACGAGCGGTGTCTCCGACCAGGGGCCAGGTATTCCGTGAAGGTGGACTGGGAGCGCGCGAAAGCGGAATATCCGGGGATCTGGGGGAAGGTGCTTGAGCATCATCACGCCAGCATGCAGAAGGCGGTCCGGGTGTCAGGGGTTGGCCAGTTCTTGCCAAAACCAGCTGTCCTCCTGCGCAACCTGGGGAGCTGGGTGCAGTTGTGGCACACTGACCTCTTGCTCCGGAGCGGCGAGAAGGCAGTTTTCCCTACCCAGTTTTCCTCCGGGATGTTCCTTGACGAGCAGAGCTACACGGAACTCCTGCCTGATTCGGTAGATGGAAGGCATTGGCAGCGGTGCGAGGACGGCGCGTTCCACTTCACACTCGAGCACGCAGCGTCCGGCTTTCCGTCAGCCACGCCGTTAAGGCGCGTCCGTTTTGCTGGCCCGCCGGGCAGCGTCATTGTTTGGCCGGGGGACAGAACTGTGCATCGGGGGCTTTGCCCGGTTGGGGAGGTGTCTGGTGGGGGTCGCGGCCTGCGCACCGCGGCCACGATGTCCGCAATTCTCTACGGCGCCATCAGCACGGAGGCTGGAGTCCCCGCCACGCACGACGAAATCCGCGCCGAGCCGCTGGGAACGTTGTCCCAGTATGGGATGCCATGGCACTTGCAATGCCTTGCTTGCGGCGACGCAATACGGTTTGGAGGGAGCTACGGGAGCCTGCCTGAAGTATGGAGCTGCGATCTGTTTGTGAAGGCGGGTCGGCGGTGTGACCCGTTGCAGGGAACTAGCCTCCAGCAACCCGGTCTGGTGATGTGTGGCCCATGCTACGACTGGCGCAACCAGCATGCGGTTGGGGCGCCCCGAGTGGTGCACGCTTTGCACCGCTCCAGCACATGTCCCAACTTCGAAAACATGGAAGGCTGGTCAAAGATGCCCCCCCCGGAGGCGCGGCTGCACGCCACTCTCAAGATGTCCGACCTCGTCCTAGCCTGGGAAGTGCTGGAAGCCTTCGTTGGGAAGAAAGCGTGGGATGCGAGGCCGGAGGCAGAGAAGGAGGAGCTTGCCCGCATCAGGTGGATGGATGGTCAGGCAGATCCTCCGCGTGTCCCTGCACGCGTGGGACCGGTGACATTCGATGGGTCCGTAGACACACGGCCGACGGATACCTGTCTTCTCTACCAGCGGATGGGTGTGCATTGCCCCGGACTGCGCAGTGTGGTCTTTGGAATCCTGAAGGCGTGCAGGGCCTCAAACCTACCAAAGGTTTCGGATGGTGCGATCCCCACCAGGAACGGGGGGCACCTCTTCCATTCATATGGTGGTGCGGTGAAGGTGAATAACCAGCTGGCAGGCGTACTTGCCGACCGAGGCAGGTTGACCATGGAGTTCGCGCTGGGCGTGGCTGTGAAGCTCACGCACAACTTCAACGGCGAGTTCCCGAACTTCAGTGGGCCGGAAGATGCAAAAAAGGGGGGTCCCCAACGCAGTTTGCTGGTCCGCTGTGACTGCTCACAGCAGGAGGGGGGTGACGAACCACGACCCGCGGTGTGGGATGGACGCTGGGAAGCGCGACCGACGGCCGCGTGCCGAAATGCTGAGGGGTCGCGATTGGCGCAGCCCGTGTGTACTCCCTGCATGGATCCCGATCGCACTGGCGCAGATGACGCAGCGACAGCTACCAGCCCCACTGGTACCGCAGAGGCGCAGCCGCGGGTGTGGCCCTCTCCCCAGACGCCAACGGCTACTGCGGACTCGGCCGCTGCGGAACCCATGGACACCCAGGCCGACCCCAACGCAGCGACACCTACCAGCCCAGGTGTGTGCAACCTCGCTCAGTCCGCTGACGCTGTGCAGTTCAGACACCCTAGGTGTATTGCGCTTGAAATGAGGGGTACGTGGGTGGTGGGATCGCACAGGCGCAGATGACGCAGCGACAGCTACCAGCCCCACTGGTACCGCAGAGGAGGAGGAGGAGGTGTGGCCCTCTCCCCAGACGCCAACGGCTACTGCGGACTCGGCCGCTGCGGAACCCATGGACTTCCGGGCCGTCCCCAACGCAGCGGCACCTACCAGCCCAGGTGTGTGCAACCTCCCTCAGTCCGCTGACGCTGTGCAGTTCGGACACCCTAGGTGTATTTCGCTTGAAATGAGGGGTACGTGGGTGGTGGGATCGCACAGGCGCAGATGACGCACCGACAGCTACCGGCCCAGGTGTGGTGAGAATGGCTGAGGCAAACGCGATTGACCCGACTCGCGCTCAGCGAGTACCGTTCTACGACGCCAACAACAATCATCTGCTCACCAGGGACCACAGAGGACATATCATCGACAGCGCCATTGACTGCAGCTTCGGATCCCTTGCTGAGGCAGGCGCGTGTCAGCCAGCACACCGGAGGCTGCTGGTGGACGTGCAGGCACCTCCTACAGGTGAATTAGTGACTATGGCGCACGTCCAGGCGTACCTGCGGACTGCGGGGCTACGAGTCGAAGACGTGGCAGGCGACGGCAACTGTTGGCTCCACTGCGTTGGCTGGCACCTGCCACAAGAGGAGGGTGCTAAGCCGTTGACTTGGGGTGGTCAAGTGCGTGTCCAAAACTGTCGGCTAGCCATACAAGCGTTCTACGAGATGCATCCGGAGTATTACCACTTTGACATGGCGGAAAAGCGGGCCCAGCCAACTGCAAATGGACATGGCAAACAAGTCTCCCTGACCAAAATCCTAGCGCAGAAACAACAGTATGACGAACCCGAGTTCTGGCACATCATCGCCAACATGACGGCCCGCGTCATACAGCTGTACACCAGCTGGCCGCTGGTGGACGGGCCTGGCTGGGTTGGCTCGGCTCCAACTCCAGAGGAATTCCCCAACAACGCGCCCTTCGCCATGGAGTTCATCTGCCCCCACGAGAGTGTGGTGTTGACTAGCCACGAACCTCTACGGCTGTGGAAGCTGTTGCAGCATCCCTATTGCGCGGGGCATTACATGCGCATCCTGCGGGATGATGAATAGGGTGTTAGTAGGCGCATCAGGGGAAAGGGCGTGGCGCAGCCCCCTAGCAGTAACATTCGAACTTATTTTAATGCAGATTGCAAACCGCCCCATAGATACACTGCGTTAAGAATGCACCCTAAGGGGTAGGCCGCACGCTATAGTACAGGTTGCTCAGGAGACCGCACGCAGTACCCATTTGTGCGGGAAGTCCGTGGAAGCTGGGAGTACGAATCCTGTGGTGTATTTCCTGGACCAAGGGTGCGGGGAGGCTGCTCCGCTCCGCGCCGAATCAGGCGCGTGGCGCGTGCGGCGCTCTCCCCGGCGCCGTGCCCTATGCTGCCTCATCTGCGGTTGCGAATCAGCGGCCACAGGGTGAGCAGCGGCGCTGCGAGTGGTGGGTGGGGAGGGATGGGCGAGGGTGCGTGTATTTCCTGCCTGCTTCACCGCCTACCCAGTTGACAGTTGCAGGTACCAACAGGTCATGCTTGCTTGTATCACGTACGCTTGCGTAACGTTCGTCATGCGCTTGTGCAGGGGGGACAGGCACGAAGACGAAGCGACCCCGTCTGGCCGCCTGCGATACCCATGACGTCGGCTAAACGGCCATGGTAAACAATAATATATAATTACCGCGCTATAAGTAAATGTGGTAAAATCGTGGTAACAAAAACGCCTACTGACCAATAGGAAATTACCCACGGGATTTATATCGCCACTATTAGTATAATGGCGGTAAACCACCAATTTACCACATTTTACCACCAGTTTACCACATTTTACCACCAGTTTACCGCGTTTATTTCTCAGTGTGCTATCTCTTCATCAGCATTCATTTCTCGCTTTCGCTCACGATAGACCCCACCTCCTATCAGTGAGCGACACACCCAGATGCCAGCCTACTACATTGTCCTTTTCCGTTTTGTGCTTCCCGCCATCCGGGAAAGACGCCGTTCCCGCGAGGAATGCTTTTTGCACGCATGGGTAGAAGAACAATTTCTGTGGGCCCTTGAAACACGAGTACGCATTACATGCCCCGATATCCCTGGCACGTTTACCTCAGAAATCATTGTGTTTCCTGTGACACTTGCGCGGTTTTTTTTTCATCCTCGGAGAATTGCGAACGACGACGTCGGCGGCTTAAGAGTCAATGAGGCGTCCTACTTTAATCGGACTAGTTGGATTTCCGGTATGAATTTGTATCGCAGTTTTAACGAACTCCACCGACGATGGTTATATGATCACCATTGGGCCTGGTGCAACGGTTGGTTTCGCAACTTCCTTGACTATGACGCTGATGGTAACGAATTCGTCTATGCCTATTCTACGAAGGGTGGGTATACCCACCGTAAGAGGTGCTTACGGTGGGTATACCCGCCCGAAGGGTATTAACAATTCCCGCTGATTGGCTGCGAATCACGGCATGTCACCAGTGGCCAACTTGTTCTAGACACTCCAATGAACCTCTATGGAGCCTCCACATGCGCCAGAAATGGCTTATCGGTGAGAAAAAGTGAAACCCAAACTCAGAAAACCTAAAAACAATGAGCTTCAATGAGCTTTTGGTAGGTCGCACGCTGCTCGTGCCCGCCGGGGCTTGTGGAAGGGAATGTGCTATTCAAAAATTTTAAGATATTTGCGAGGACCCCTTACAGCACCCTCTCGAAACGGTGGTGACGTCATATGACGCGGGGAAGCCCTCGGGGAAACGATACGGGATCACGTTCGAATTGGATGGAGATAACCCTGAGAAGGGCGAGGCTTTGTTCTTGAATATTTGGTGGGGGTTCCCCCCAAACGCCCTCCTCTGACGTGACCGCTCCTTCTACAAACCCCGCGAGTCGAGCTTTAGTCTCTGTGCTCAGTCGAGAACGAGGACCCAGTTGAGAGAGCCCGGCCTCGAGGTAATCACCAAGGAATGCAGCGCCGTAGTTTAGGAAATAACGGTGGTGCACCTGTAACACAGCAGTGTGAATATTGTCTTTTTGGTGTGCATGCTACCTGATTTTGAACGTGCGATATGTGGAGGTCCGCGAGGCGGCAGCTCATGTGTACCCCAAGGTACGTCGGTCATATACCAAAATCAAAGTAAATAACGAAAAAATAAGTATCTCGATATTATACCTAGCTCCAGGAGTCTACAAATAACGTTAATCATGTATACCCACCGTAAGGGATAATTCCTACCCACCGTAATTTCTCCAACTTCAAGGGTGTGGCATGTGGCCAAAACTTATCGGAGTCGTGCAAATTAAGTTTTCCAGCCTTTAATCAACCTCTTGGGACACAGAAAATTCATAGGTTTGACCCCCGCAGCCTACTTGCGCGGTCGGTACAAGCATGCAAAGTTTCGCATTACGGTGGGTATACCCACCGTAATATTTTTAGAATAGGCATCTATGCTCGTGTATACGACCGGCCCTGTTGCGATGATTGCGGAAGGTCAGATTCACTTGTTATGCGAGTGACTTACCCACATCGATACATATGTGTCGATCGCGCGAGTTGCGAGTTCTGGCAGGATACCGATGATACCGAAATCCCAGAGTTGCTGTCCTCCGACTCCGACTAAGGTATAAAAGCTCAATACCTCTTACTCAGCCTTCATTTCTTGCTTTCGCTCACCATACATCGTGCCACCCCTGCCACCTCCTACCATTCTGAGAGCCACCCGCCTGATGACAGCCCACGGCCACTATCTCCTTTTCGAATGCGTTCTTCCCGTCATCCGGGAAAGACGCCGTTCACGCGAGGAATCCTTTTTGCACGCGTGGGTGGAAGAGCGATTTCTGTGGGCTCTTGAATCACGTGAACGTTCGCCGCGCTATTTTGCGTACCCCTTTACCACAAATCAAGTCAGAAGACGGGCAGTGTTCCCTGTAACGCTTGCGATATACTTTGGTGGACCTGACGTGTGGTCAGTGGAAATGCAGGATGACGATGTATATGCTCGACAGTCTCGCTATAGGCACTTACATGTCTTTCGCGGCGAGGCGTCCTATTTTCGCAACTGGTCTCGTCGGATTTGCGGTATGCACTATCGCGATTTAACCGAACTCCGGCGTAGGTGGTTGGTCGATCACCATTGGGCCTGGTACAACGGCTGGTTTCGCAATCAAGTTACCGATGATGGAGATGGCAATCTATTTTATGCTCGCTTATACACCTGGGCTTGTTGCCATGATTGCGGTTCTCGAAGGACAGTTCTTGAACGTTGCAATGATGACCGAGATATGCCACACCGCTACATCTGTGTCGATCGGGAGGCTTGCGATAGTGTGATTGAGCTTGAAATAGCTGACGAGGACACAGATTCGGAATGGGGCCATCATTTGGACGACTCAACCGATTCGGATCCGTCGGCGGGATCCCTGCACGATTAGCCACGATTAGTCATAATGCACAATTGAATAGAATACACATGGAATGTAACCACTGTGTAATACAACCACTGTGTAATAATGTAACATACAATGATTATAAAATATGTGAAGATCGGGGTTCTTATACCATTGCTTGTACCATACACGTGACTTATGATATTTTTGTTGCCCACATCGAGAAGAATTGTTTTCTAGAATAGATGGGTGGTGGCTAAAGCCACCGATTGAGATTCGACCATCAATTCAAATCAAGACGAGTCATCCGCCGACAGTCGACAAGGTCAGTGCAGATGTACCCGTCGCCAATACGGGTAAGATCCATATCAATGCGTCGGCATCGACTGCAGGCAGGCCTCATAGACAACTCGTACCGCGACGGGTAGATCCATTGAGGATCTGCATGCTCGTTGTAAAAGCCGTTGTACCAGGCCCAATGATATTCACGAAGCCACCGTTTTGCGAAGTCGTCGAAATCGATGTAGTCTAGCCGGAATCTGAAGTTGTTTGACATGCCAGGTCCTTGCCAATGGAACCCTTCATCATCGTAATATGGGGCTTCAAAGTTGGAGGTAGGGAATATCTGCAAGAAATTTCCCCAATCACGAACATCCCCCAATCGACTTCGAGCAGATCACGTAATTCATAGAAATAGTGAGCCAAAGTTACAGGCATCCAAACATCACCAAACATGCCCGAAAACGTCAAAACTTGTTCTTCCAACGCCCACAAGAAACGTTCTTCGACCCATGCCTGCACAAAGTATTCCTCACGCAGTTGACGCATTTCCCGAATGTAAGGAAGAACAATCCCAAACAGGACGTAATGGGTATCCGCCATTCTTGATAATGCAAAGATGAAGCGGTGTGTCTTCCAGGAAGAAATGGAAAATGATCCTCCTAAAGGCCTCAAGCGATTTAAAGATTGCCAAGGAGGGCTTGGGCCTCTCAAGGTGAATGCCGCAAACCAATAGGATGAAACCAACAATCACAAGATTGGCCAAGATAAGATTGGCCAAGATAAGATTGGCGCGGACAAATGTTGGCCCAAGATTGGCGCGGATTGCGAGTTCTGGCAGGATACCGAAGTCCCACAGTTGCTGTCCGACTCCGACTCCGACTAAGGTATAAAAGCTCAATTCATCTTACTTAGCCTTCATTTGCTGCTTACGCTCACCATCGTGCCACCCCTGCCACCTCCTACCAGAGAGTGAGCGACGCGCCTCTACAAACTCGTGATGCCTTCAGTGTTAAGGTTTGGTGTGCATCGGAATCGTGCCAGTATCGATGTAGATGCCATTAATCGCCATGAGATGGAGCACCGACCATGCCCCGAATGCAATTTGCACCAGTGGACTTTGAGAACGATGGCAAACCGCCCTTTCCGCCGCCCGCCGATGCCTCACAGGCATGATGTGATATGGGCTATGTGGCGCTTTACCCGACGAACTCGGTTTTATCTGTTTTTTGAATTGGTAGAGCCGGAACGCTATCCCGATCGCGCTGAATATGCATGGGGTGAAGCGGGGATGACTCCGCGATTAATGGTTATTCCAGTCGACGTTGTACGCCTATTGGTCTGTTGGTACCAGAATGACGAAACGACACCTTTCGACGAGTACCGTATCAGTTGCGATTGCCTTAGTTGATCAGGTATACAAGCTCAATACCTCTTACTTAGCCTTCATTTGCTGCTTACGCTCACCATCGTGCCACCCCAGCTTGACACTAACAACTAACAACTGACCACGCTCAGGCAAACTCGTCATGGAATGCGATTATTGTGACCTTCCTGCAAACGTTCGCATATGGTTTAATGCTGGTTCGCATCTTGTTGCGATAAATGAGCATACCGAACATTTCGCGTGTATGCGTTGTTCTTACGAAATATTCATGTGCCAGGAAGCAATGGACGACGAAGACGGAGTATACTGGGAGCTTAGGATAGATTAGTAGACCATTACTTTCCGGCGTCTGAAAGGCGTGGAATGAACTAATTCGAGATCGCTTGCCTGGTAGCAACTTACGTACTTTGCAATGTAATAGTAACGCTATGATATGTTGTACGACCAGCTGACTTATGGCTTTTGGAGAGTTAGTTTTGGTCCAGTCAGTCCGTCCAGTCCGTCCAGTCCGTCCAGTCCGTCCAGTCCGTCCAGTTTGGACGGACTGGACGGACCGGACCAAACATTTTTAACATTCTAAGATTTCGCAAAATAGGGCTCCCATACTTAAGCCCATACTTAAGGAGTGTAACGCGTCGGTCCGCGTCGACGCCTGCGTTTTCACATACTTAAGAAAATTTAAATTTTTTCTTCATACTTAAGGAATATACACCGACTGCCCCTTCCCCCCCTAATCAGGGACTCAGGGGGTATAACCCAGTCGCATGTGAGTTTCAAACGTGCGTCAGAGAGACGAACCCAACGACCGAGCTTGACAATCGTATACGATTGTCACACGTGAGTCTGGGTGTCGGACCTAGTGCTCCAGCTTGACAATCGTATACGATTGTCACACGTGAGTCTGGTCGCGAATTAATGCAAACAGTTCGTGCTGGCGCGACAGGATGGCTTCCACAGAGGGGCATCCCTGCAACGGATACCCACCGT
>LGRX02009198.1:70115-81816 GCA_001247695.2 Cymbomonas tetramitiformis | reverse complement strand
CTTTGCTGGAATTGACACTACGACTAGTTCGTACAGTCTAGTGTCATTCCCAGTGTGTCATCTTCGGTGGTCAGCCTGTGACACTCAGCTCGGGTATATCGTGTGTTTTACCCAAGCTTAGTGATCCGTTGTTTCACCGTCGGCAGCGGGTCCCCACTGCCTGTTCAGCTGTTTCCAGCAGGTTATGGTCCCTCTCACGTTCGCGTGAACTGAATTTTAGCGTAGAATTTTATTTTATTTCCGCGCTATTTTTCAGTTGAGCGTTCCCACTCCTTGTGGGACGTTTGGAAGCAGATTCTGCCTATTTTCTGGAGGCGGCTGCTTCCTGCTTACGGCTTTGGGTGATTACGACGGGGTGGACTCCTACGATTTTTGTTACGTAGTCAGGGTGTAGTTTTGTTTTGTAGTCAGGGTGTCATTTCCAGCACACCACCTCATCTGAGGTGGACAGCTTGTGACGACACACCACCCTAGCTACTAGGCTTACAGTGTAAGATGCAAGATTGTTAAGCCTAGAAGCTAGAAAAGTCACAAGTGGTCGATGAGAGCTTAAGCAAAAAATATGATACTTGCTAAAGCTAGAGATCTCGCTAAAATAAAATCTGATCGGTCAAAATGCGTCCTTGCCAGCTAGTGGTGGGTGCTCCCACAGATCTCGCCTGTCGGCATGTGATGGAGAATGTAAAAAATAAGTCTGCCTGTCGGTTTAGCTTTTAATTCTGTTGCGAACTGAAAAGGCCTCTGCCAAAATGTGCTCGTCTTAATTTGAAAAGCTGCCCGCAAGTGGTGAGAAATAATACAACATTCTTCGGTCCAAAACTACAGCAAGTGGTGGAGAATTGCAAAAGGGAGCACCGCCTGTCTGTTTAAAGATTGAAAAGACCCATCAGAGTAATCATCGGAAGCTGAGTCCTCAAAATATTCATACTCATCATAAAATCCAGCACCACCAGTGTCGAAAGATGCATGGGCTTCGGCCTCCCAGGCAGCCCACTCTTCAGCAGTGTACTCTTCGTAATGCTCTAAACTTTCGTTCCCAGGAATAACATCTCCTACATAGGAAACAATGCCAACTGAAAAATCATTCTGCGGTAAAAATTCATCCCCAACAGGGGGCTCTAAAACTCCGCCATAAGAGTCGCCCTGGAAACCTGTGTCCAGGGTTTCATCCTGTTCCAATCGATCGGACGAAAAATGCGGAGCGGCCAAGTGGCCATCTTGCTCCTCCTCTACCTCCTCACAACTGTCTGAATCATCGTAATACCCAGGGGGGTACTCCGATTCATCCTCCTCACTACTGTCATGCTGCTCAAAACGCTGGTCCTCGATGTCCACAGAAGGAGGCCCAGGCATAGAGGGCGCGTGAATGTAATGAACTTCACGACGCACAGGAGGGGCCTGTGCGCGCGCGCTTCTCACCCTAGGGATACTAGGTGAGGGTCTAGTGGAAGTAATCTGAGTGATTTATTTGCCAAAAGTACTGGCGAATCTCCGACGCCTGTCTCACAGAAAGAAACAGCGGAACCCGCAAAATCATCGGAAATAGCACCACCAACCTGTGTGCCCCCTAAAACAATGATCTCCAAAATGATCGGCGGGTCTGCGGTCCAACTATGCGTAGAAATCTGCGGCGAGCGGAAATGTGCAATAGCCTCGCTCATAGAAGTGCACACAGAGATCAAGTGGGACCTCTTGAGAGTCGAGACTCTCGCAAAACCAGTGTCAATAGAATCCAAAAGAGCTAGGAGCTCTTCACTCGAAGAAATCTGAGAAGAATCCATAGAATATAACGAAAATAAGTGTGGAAACAACCCAAGAAAATCCGTAGAGCACCATTCCGTCTAATTCCCTCGCAAACCGCGAGTTCAAAGCTCGAGCGAAGAATCCGAATCTGAGTGAGCCACAAGGCGTGGACACACTCTCCCGAAAGATGTGATGAAAATAAATAAAATTCTACGCTAAAATACACAACACGCAAGCGTGAAGTGGTCCCATAACCTGCTAAAAACTCAGCAGTGCACGAGGGGGAACGCTGCCGACGGTGAAACAACGAACCTAGATAAACTCAGATAATACACATATATACTGAGTTTGTCGCACAAGCTGATCACCGAAGATGACACACTGAATATGCCACCTGACTGTACGAACTAGTCAGGGTGTCATTTCCAGCATATGCCAACCTTGCTTGGGATCAAACCCAACCACATCGAATTCATATTGTTATCTTTATTGTAGCTTCAGTAGTTATGCAAAGTTGCGTCTTATGATGTTAGGATTATAGTCTTAGGTTGAATTCGTTTTTGGGTTCGTGGAAAGTTCATTCACTCCAATCAACTTTGCTTAGTTACATACCTTAAGCTTTACGCAACCTGCGGTCTCGTCGTTGTGTGTATCAATAAAAGTATGTCCAAGCAATACAACTACCAAGTTTGAGGTGTATTGCGTGGATATAAGGCAATGGCTGAATTTATTTTTGGGTTCGAAGATACTGTAACTTCAAACCCAAAAAAGATATCAGCCTAAGACCCATCCAAACTTCAACAAAACACACGATGCACGGCAGTGAAGTTAAAAAAGTGTGAATGAGGTGAGTCCGATGTGGTTGGGGTTGAGCCCAAAGCAAGGTTGGCATACACCAACCTCGACTTCCACACCTTGCTGGAACAGTCACACCGCTTGCCTTGTGACTCTTCCTATAGTAGTGTGTATGACTGTCACCCGAACCCGAACCCTAACTGCTTATGACCGTTATATCGGGTTAACTTATCAACCTTATTGCGAGAAAGACAGATCCTACTGTCCGGCTAAGCTCGCTAAAGATCAAACAGATAATCACATAACTAGTGTCCGGCCGAGGCTTTATGCTCTCGGAAACCCGGACAGTGAAATAAGACTGTACTACTGTACTGTACTACTGTACTGTACTACTGTACAGTACAGTGCTAGGATGTCACGGACACGATACGGAAGCAGGGTCAGGCTAGGGGCTAGTCAGAGCCCATAATAACTAAGCCTAAACCCGAATTCCAGCACACCACCCGTGGGTGTGACTGCCTAGCAAAGCAGGTACGGGATATACAGCCACGAGATAATAAACAAACACCTAACATTCACTTCGGTGGAAACCGATCACTGCTAGCTGGGTGCCGGGGTCTTGACCCGGCCATCCCACTACTGGGCTAAAGCTAATCAAGCTGCCAGGATAATTGAAGCAAACTCAGCCACTTTGAGGCTGGTCAGCAGGGCTGAGTTCAGCGGTCGGGATGTAAGCACAGAAGAAGAATCCCGAAGTGAATTGTAAGTTGCCAGTCACAAATTGAGCACCACCAGACCCAAGCGGGCAAGGTGGATCCGTAGCAGAAAGCAGAGTAACAGAAGACGGCAAAGATTCCAAAACCACCGAAGAACTTAAACAAGTAGAATCCCACGGCGGTTTGAGCATTGAAGGAGAAGACATAAGAACTCCATCATCTGGCGGCCAATCACGGATGTCCAGAGAACCAAGCGGCGGATCCGAAGCAAAGAGACCTCCAGTAGACCGACGGACGGTGGCTCCGGGCTCAACCAGGCCCCTGTCACCACCGCCCACGGTAACCAGAGATGCCGTAGCGCTGGCCAGCAAGGAGCAACAAAGCACAGATGTCATTAGTGCACACCGGAGAAAGCTCGGTGGCGTCCGCGGACGGTACATCGGAGCCAGAGTGCCACTGGCCGCCGGCAATGCTCCCCCGTCAGAGTCATGCTCAATAGTGCCGAAGGAGCCAAAAGCCACTTGCTGCCCGCCGTCAGAGCCATTGTCAGAGCCTTGGTCACCGTCAGAGACTTCAGAGCCAATGTCAGAAGCCTCAATCCTCATGCCAGCGAACAGCGGAGCCGTCGCAGAGCCGGAGATGCCAAGCTGGAGTGACGGGACAGAGTCAGGCAAGCCGAGAGAGCCAGGGATAACCACGGGCGGGTCATGAGCCGCAGGCACACCACCAGCCACGAGTGCAGAGGGACGCCGAACCGCAGGCGGTGGCGGAATCGAGCCCTGTGCACCCGAGTGGAACGTGGCCAGACCAAACTGAGCCATGCCGTCATCGTCAGTTGCCGCATCCCGAGCGGAAGCCGCCGCATCCTGAAAGTGCCGCAGAGATGTGGGCTCAGCCGTCACAAAAGAATGTGCCGACAGCTCACACACCTCTGGACGGCCCTCCATCGTGCAGAGCGACTCGAAGGCATGCTCATCCCCAGCGTCATAGAACCGCTGGAAACGTACAGCCAGGCAGTCAGTCTCATAGTCCTCAACCGCACCACAATAGTGGGCAGACTGAGGACCGCCGTTGGGGCACTCAGCATGCCAGTGTTTCAAACCACTTTGTGCACACTCCGCATTTCTGCAGTGAGGCACGAAGGCACCGCTCTTCTTGTCAAATGAGACAGGAGGAGCAGTGCCAAGCGGTTTAACACCAGCACGATGAAGCTTTGCAGCAGAGCGGGGAAGGTGTTTGCCCGCAGGCGGTGACCCTTCCCGCTTCTGCCGCTTTAGTTAGGTCACGAATGTCCTGCTGCATGCGCTCCAGCTGCTTCTGCAGACTGGACAACGCCGCAGCCAGGTCAGACGCGCCATCGCCGAATGACAATGCAGAAACAGGGGTGTCAGAGACTTTCAGGCCGTGGCGGAACTGCTCCCGCACACGAGCCTGAATAGTCAAAAGAGACACGCCCTGCCGCTGGTCAGCCCGAGCCAGGGAATTAGCCAAATCACGGTACAAAGCCGAATTGCCGAGAGCCTTGAGAAACTGCCGCTTACGCGTCCTCTGGCAAGTTGTGGGAACGCCGAACGTCCCGCAACAGGCCATTGAACTCACGGATGCCACGGTCAGGATCTCCGCTGCTGGGGATGCGAACCGCCAGCAGCGACTCAAAAGAGTCAAAGGGCTCTGAGCGTTCCTGGAGCATGCGTACCACCTCTAGGGCAGCACGCTTGCCATCTCCAGGAACGTCAGACCCAGAGGCCTCAAGCCAATCACGAGCAGGCGAGCCAGGCCGAGCCAGAAAGGTCAGAGCCGAGAGCAGCAGCTCGTTCGCCTCATGCCTAGCCTCAACAGCCATGTCAGTCAGGTCAAAGAGGGGAGCAAACGCCTGTGACTGGAGCAAGAACTGTGCGCGCAACTCATGCATGATTTGTGAAAAAATGTCGACTGCGTCTGTCTCTGTTCCAGCGAAGCGGTCCGACTTGTCTCCGAGAATTTTCGTGGCAACGATTTTAGCCACTTTCCTGTCGAAATTGTCTCGCGCAAGCTGCTGACACTTCTCAAGAATCTCTCTCGCAGCTGCGGTGGTCGGAGCTGGCAGCTGCGGCGTGTGTGGTGTCGCAGAGTGCTGCGCACCCACATCATCGAAAATCGTCTCTAATCTACGGACGCGAGACCGCGTCATTCTATTTGCTGTAGCAACCATGATGGAGAGACAATGGAAGGGTTGAGCTAAACAGGGTGGTGGTGTAAGAATTTTCACAGCGGCCAGACAATCTGTAGAAGTCTCAGCAGAATAGAACGAAGATCACAGGTCGTGAGCGGAAGAATGAGAGCGGCCAAAATCGACAACGTGTGGAGCGACCTCGCCAGGGCCAGTGGCGCACGAAGCAAATCAACTCTCGCTGCGACGATACTGCTGTAAAAAAATCGTTACCAACTGCTGATCTCCTGCGCAGCGAAGGCGAGCACAACGCGTGTCGCCATCACTGCCAAGCTAAAAGGCCATACTGTGGGAATAATACACCACCGCCCAAGTGGGCGCTCAGCCCCTCCTACGTCCTACTTAGCCGAACATGGCAACAGCAAGGCGCTGTGCCATCAGAACCACCGGAAAGCCGGTGCGGGCCATAACCTGCGAGAAAGACAGATCCTACTGTCCGGCTAAGCTCGCTAAAGATCAAACAGATAATCACATAACTAGTGTCCGGCCGAGGCTTTATGCTCTCGGAAACCCGGACAGTGAAATAAGACTGTACTACTGTACTGTACAGTACAGTGCTAGGATGTCACGGACACGATACGGAAGCAGGGTTAGGCTAGGGGCTAGTCAGAGCCCATAATAACTAAGCCTAAACCCGAAGTCCAGCACTTATTACATTCTGAGAAAACTTACCACTGAGTGTATATATCCCGAGTCCTAGGGGTATATCCAACAGGTTTGGCCCCACTCACTCTTTATTCAGACACTGCGAATTTTAGCCATGTCTGGCTAAACAGCGACGCTTGAGATGGAGTGAGGGGCTCCGCTAGAGGCACGGCGGATCGGTATGGCCTAGTTGATGACTGGTTGATTGGATTTGCGGAAGGCTTGTGCACGAGGCGGACTTCATTTTCCTCGCTTCGCGTTGGTTGACGTTGGAAATTTTGGTCGGATCCGACACCACTTTCCTTGGCCGCGTCACTCTGCATCCACATGCACGTGGGGAGATTTTTGCGCCGCGGCTTTCCCTTGATTTCCTCGACAACCGCATTGTGACTTTTGGCCGCCGCTCCTTCCGCACCTCGTACCATTTACCCTCACTTCCTCTCTACAGTCTCTTTCACCATGGTTGCGACTAGATTGACTTCAAGTATGGCGTCTCGCCGACGCTCTTTAGCTACGATTTTCGACTCCGCTGCTGCCCGTAATTCCGTCACGCCGGCTACACCGGCAACTACTGGCTGGTGTTCCAGCTGCGAACTCCGCTCAAGCTGTTTTCTTGGCGGGTGTTCGCACTCTCACCCGTGAGCGCTTCGACGAGAGCGTGGCGAAGCATGTGATCCGAAAATGTTTCCGTGAGAAGCATGATCGTTTCACGGGAACAGAGTCCAACGCGCAGGTGCTTCTCTCCAGGCTGGTGCCTGCTCTCCAGGAGGCTTTCGAGGCGCAGGATCCTTTGTTTGCGCCGATGTTCGACTTGGAGGACTCCGCATTGGCCGTACGTCCCGAGGCCAACAAACTTCTTTTTTCGACGCTCGAGCTCATCGTGTGTCCCGCCTCTCCAGCGGGTGACTGGCTCGAAGCCTCTGCGACGTTGCATCCACTGGACGGCAAGCGGGCCCTTCTGGAGCTTGCACGACGCCTGCTGGACTCCGGTGCACCCTTCCAGGGGACATCGGACCTCCTTGCTTGGCGTCCGCTTGAAGGCCCACGCCGACCCGTCCGAGTCCATCACGGATTTCAACGCGGCCTTGCGGTCCGCCAAGAGGCGCAACACCCTTGACGATGACGAGGTGAAGGAGTTGTTCCTCGCGGCGCTGGATCCTGGGTTCTACGCGCCGGTGGTGTCGAGGCTCTTCACGCACCAGCAGCGGGCGGCCGTGGACCTCCTCACCATTCAGCAGTGGGTCCTCGAGTGCTACGCTCGGCACGTCGCAGCCGGTACGCACACTGCTTCGTTCACCCTGTCCGCGGCAGCCGTGGCCACTGACGGCGACACCTCGCAGCTGTCCGACCTCACGGCCATCGCACTCGACGTGAAACGGCAGCTGAAGGTCCTCACGGACAAGGTCAACGGGCGGGGTTTTACCCCGCGGGCGGACAAGAACAAGATCGGCAACGGGGGAGGCGGCTCCGGTGTTCGTTTTGCGGCAGGTGACCTCCCGACGGGGGGGAACTGGCCACAGTCGCAGGTGAGGAAGCGCGTCGCTTTCCACAAAGGGAGCGGCGACTTCGTTCCTTTCTGCCAAAACTCGACGTGCAGAAAAGACGAGTCGCGACACTGGCACCGTGACTGCCCGAACGGTGGCAAGCATGGCGCGGGGGGGGGCTTCCACAGCTTCTCCCTCGGTGACATCGAGAACGACTTGCTGGCGGAGCAGTTTCAGACGGCCATGGACGGGCACGACGGCGAGCGGTTCGATGCGCTTTGCCTTCTGGCAGGGGGCAAGCCGGAGATGCTTGACGGCGTTTCGGCGTATTCCTTCGGGGTCGAGCCGGAGAGGGAGGACGGTGCTTTGCAGGAATTCCTGCCCTACTGCCAGCCTGCCACCCACATGGGCGGCTTCACGGTCGGTGGTGTCGAGAGAGGGTTCTCAGCTGCCGCTTGCACGCATGTCCGGGTGGACACACCGCCGGCCCCGCCGCCGGCGGCAATCGAGCATGTTTACCCGTGCGAGTCGGAGGCGTCCGACACCGGTGACATGATGCCGGTGGACCCCATGCACGCGCACGAGCCCGACCTCTGCTTTGCGGGAAGGATCGCACGGATGGGGGGGCTCTCAATCACGGCTGAGGGCGAGGACTTCGCGATGCGGTACATGCACGCCGAGTCGGAGACCGACTCTTGCGACGGCGACGTGGGCGACTCTGCAGCTAGGTATGACTCTGTTGACGGGGAGGGTGTGGTCCCGCGCCCTACGGCATCTCGTCTGGGATGCGGTGCACCGCCTTGGGGGATTGCCCGCTCTTCAACGATTGCGGTGATGCTTTGTGCATTCTTTTGTGTATGCGCCACCGCGGCGCCACTCGCAGCTGCCGCCCCTGGCGGGACGTGTGCACCGGACTACACCAGCCTGGAGGTCGGTGGTGCTGCTGAGGCAGCCGACCACGAGCCTGCATTCAATTTCGCGGCGCCGGCTGCTATTCCGCCGCATCGGCAAACGCGGTATCGGGAGCTGCGACAGGGGTTCCACACTCTCCGGAATGTCCCGCGGCCGCCATGGCTGTATGATCCCGATCCTGACTTTGTTCCGCAGTCACCACCTTACCCGCCACCGCCGTACTCGTCCGATGACGAGGAGCAGAGCTCTGGGGACCATGGGGCTGTGCACGACGATCGACAAAATTCAGATTCCTTTTCTGGCTCCACGAATGATTCCAACACGGCTTCGGCGACTTCAATTCACAGCACCACGGCTGTGCTGCGGACTGGCACAGCAGTGCCACCGCCAACTAGTGGCTAGAAGGTTAATCATGCCGCTCCTGCACAGTGAGATTTACCGTAGCTGTATGTGCAGAGGGGTCCGATCGCGGACCGATTTCAGTTTTGCAACTCTTAGCCGGGAACAGCCCTGCCAGAAAGGACAGGCCTTCCCTTAGAGCTCAGTTTCCACCGCTCTAGATGGTGTTTGTTCAGAGGTTTCACCTTCGGCTGGTCAGTCACCACACTAGGTGGTGTGCTGGAACAGTCACACCGCTTGCCTTGTGACTCTTCCTATAGTAGTGTGTATGACTGTCACCCGAACCCGAACCCTAACTGCTTATGCCCGTTATATCGGGTTAACTTATCAACCTTATTACATTCTGAGAAAACTTACCACTGAGTGTATATATCCCGAGTCCTAGGGGTATATCCAACACACCTCAAGAGGTCGCAAATTAGCCACAAACCCATAAAAATAAAACAGCCGATGCCTTATCCTAAGTCGTTGCTCCTCAAACTTTGCGTACATATTCAAGGTGAATAATGGACAAGTGACCACGAGTCCGACGTGGTTGGGTTTCATCCCAAGCTAGGTTGCCCTAGACTTCCACATCTCAAAAGAGCGAGTCCCTCCTCGGCATCCATCGGAATACCTGCGACACACACTGCGCACACCCAATATCGTGAGCTTAAATATCAACATAAACAAACTGCTGAAAAATAAAAAAACGGTCGAGCATTCAAACAATCCCTGCGCATATTTACAACAGTCACAGCACCGGCTGCCCCACAAGGCGAAGGAACGTTGAGAAAATTGTGAGCTCTAAGTGTTGGTACGCAGCACTTATATAGTTGCTTCCTCAGAAAGTCAGCGCATGCGATACTTGTGTCACAGCGAGTGTCGCTTGTGTCAGTGAGTGACTGTTGGACGCCATCACCCTTCAGTTCGATATCGCGAGATGTCATCGGATGACAGACGCTGCAATTAATTCATATTCTGATTTCCAGCGTCTGTAGTATTACCCTTTCTTCAACGTTCCTCCGCCTCATGGGGCGAACGGTGCTGTGACTGCTGTGATACACGCAGGGATTTCCAAAGTGCTCGGCTACTTTTATTTTTCAGTTCGCTTATCATAATGTGTAAACTTATGATACTATGTGTGCGCAGGTCATGTCGCAGGTATCCGATTGCGAGGAGGGACGCGCGCTCTTGATGTGGAAGTCGAGGTTGGCGAATGCCAACCTTGCTTGGGATGAAACCCAACCATATCGAACGTATCGTATTAAGATATACATATTTCACGTTTGCATCCTTGGCATCTATGCAAAGTATGCGGAGCATTGAGTGGACATAAGTCTTAGGCTGTTTTGGTTTTTGGTTCATGGCGCATTCGCGACCTCTTGGGGTGTGGAAGTCGAGGTTGGTCTAAACCAACCTTGCTTGGGATGAAACCCAACCACATCGAACTTATCTCATCGGTACATTTTTCTCAATGAACCTGTAAGGTTTGAGCCTCAAACGGTTAGGACAAGTTCGTAGGCTGATTTTGTTTTCCATGATGTATTACGAGCCCAAAAAACAAAATCAGCCATCGCCTTAACGTTCTCGAAAGACCTTCAAACTTGTAATATATATTACTTAACTAAGATAGGTGCGATAAGATAATCCGATGTGGTTGGGTTTCATCCCAAGCAAGGTTGGTTTAAACCAACCTCGACTTCCACACCCCAAGAGGTCGCGAATGCGCCATGAATGTCTATTCTGCGAAAGGCGGGATAACCCGCCGTAACGCGTTGTTACGGCGGGTTACCAATACCTAGGCATTTCTATGATATCGCGCGCGTAATTGACTCCATGCAAAAAGTAGGAACAACAGGCGTTTATCAACCCTCAAAATTACCCAAAAAAAAGTTGGCAGATCTCCAGACACTTTGGTCTGAGGATTGGTAATCGACTTCGGGCAAAAAGTAGGAACAACAGGCGTTTATCAACCTTCAAAATTACCCCCAAAAAGTTGACAGAACGCCAGACATTTTTGGCTGAGGATTGGTCTATACCGATAGGAAAGTGCTCTAGATCGAAACTTAAGGTCACAAAACATAAAACTTCCTTCAAATATTGTCACTTAGTGCCTTGGGACCACCACGTAGCCTACGCGGTGCAACAATAAATGAAGTTAGGGGTTAACCCGCCGTAATTTTCGGGCCAACCCGCCCTAACTTTGAACGCCATTTCAGCCCGGTATACCCATCCAAGTAGCAGAAATTAAAGTTTCCACACACAAACCTAACTACAATCAACATTGCCAAGCATGGGTTTTATGCGATATCTCGAATTATTATGGATATTAGAGTGCTCGAATATCGCTCTTAGGTATTGTTAACCCGCCCAAAAATTAGTAGAATAGACATGAACCAAAAACCAAAACAGCCTAGGAGTTATGCTCACTCAATGCTCCTCATACTTTGCATAGATGCCAAGGATGCAAACGTGAAATATGTATATCTTAATACGATACGTTCGATATGGTTGGGTTTCATCCCAAGCAAGGTTGGCATTCGCCAACCTCGACTTCCACATCTCAAGAGCGCGCGTCCCTCCTCGCAATCGGATACCTGCGACATGACCTGCGCACACATAGTATCATAAGTTTACACATTATGATAAGCGAACTGAAAAATAAAAGTAGCCGAGCACTTTGGAAATCCCTGCGTGTATCACAGCTAGGGGCTTCCCAGGATTTCGCGAATTTTTTTGCGAAATATAGGTACCCCGGCGAAATCGAAAAATTTCACGGGGAGCCCAATCTTGCCACCCCCACTGTAAGGGGGGGG
>LGRX02009198.1:0-69231 GCA_001247695.2 Cymbomonas tetramitiformis | reverse complement strand
CCAAGTATTTTATATCATCTTAGTATCCGAGAACACCCGCCCCTGCGAAACTGTTCTGCTCCTTAGCACCCGACATATATATATATATCCTTATATATATATATATATATCTCACTTCTTGTCAGGTTATGGGCCCACCACGCTTGCGAAATTTGGGGCCCTTTTGGCGAAATTTCACCCCTCCCCGGTAAATATGCCGAAATTCTCGAATTTACCGTCGCGGGTGCCCTTAGCGTGCGTGAGAAGCTGATAACGCCGCTCAGATTTTGAATTTCAATTTTCTGTTTTACCTTAACCTTTAGAAGACAGTGTTAGTTCAACGTTAAGGGATTCAAGGTTTCACGGCGGCTCTTTCTCTCAGCAGACATCCGCGGTCAGGTCTCGTTAAATTTTGGAGTGGCACAATCATCGCCATTACTATCTGTCGGCATTCTCAACAAGTCCCCACGCTGCGTTGACGCAGCCGGTTTGATTGCATGTCGATATGCCTCATCGTCCGAGTTCTCGCTCGTTGAGAGCGATGACGACGAAAACGAGCGATCGGAGGCCAAGTTGTGGTATGTTGGATTGTTGCACCTAGTTACCATCATGCTCTTAGGTTATCATCCTGTTGACAAGTTTACATCATGCCGATAACTTATCAGTTATCACCATAGGGTGTTGTTTCTCCGCTTCATCTCATCGTCACCACGACATCCCATTTGTCATACAGTATAAGATATCACCGCGACTTCTCATATCACCGCGACATACCAAAAGATACCATAGGACCGCGACTTACCGACTTCTCCTATCGCGGTCTCCAACATAGAATACTCTCTCACCTTCTAGAATTCGGACATTAAGGCTCACGGAGCTTGCGAAATTTTAGGCTTATAAGGGTATATCGGAAGATTTCGTGCGAATTTCTCGAGAAATTTATGCGAAATATAGGGGCGACGTTGCGAAATCCGAGAAAGAAATATAGGCGATTTGAAAAGAAATCCGGGGAATTGTGTATTCACAGCAATCACAGCACCGTTCGCCCCATGAGGCGGAGGAACGTTGAAGAAATTGCGTACTGTAGCTGAAGAATTTTACGATGCAATTGCGGATTGGGATGGGTCAACGAAGAACGAGTATAGATACTGTAACGAGTAAGCCGCAGTCACGCAACCGCGGCATCGGCAACGGCAATCGGGTGTCCGCGATGTCGATGTGACATGTGTTCACCGTCTGCTGCCGGCGACGTTCATTGTGTGTTACAACTATGAACACGCTTAGAAGGGGTCCCTCGGGCACACCTGAAAGGCCTGTCACACCCCCCATATTTAGTCACGCTACCGCAGCCCATGTCAGACCCCACCGCATTTGCCCCCATCGCGCCCGTCTCAGCCGACAGCAAACGCCCCAACCATGACCCCCTTTTTCAGTAATTGTCATTCCCCCCTCAGTCACGGTCCTACCCCAGTTCATTGTCCGCTCGAGCGCCCGGAGCATATCACGTTCACCCTCCAGCTCAGATCTCCCTCCCAGTATAAATCATGCACGACGCCTCGCCAAGCGCTACATCGACGTCGCCGCGACCAGCCCGTGCCGACCCGCGAGCACCGCAGAGCGTCAAGCACGACATCACGCGAAGTGACATCACGACGCGACCACACATGACGTCTCGGCGATGCATGACAGGGCAAACGCAAGCGCGCGTTGACACCAAACGCCGCTGTCACTGGGAACCAATGGTCACAGGGCATCCGAAACGACAATGGCATTCACGGACTTTCACTATGCTCGCTTGAGTATTTAGCTAGCTCTGCTTTCGAAAAGTTAGATCCGAACCTTTCAAAACCATTCTGCGGGACAGTGATATTTGCCTCTTGTGGCCTAGTATTAAATGTGATATATACATACATATGCTTCGAATCCACATGAGAGCTTTGTCACTAGCAGTTTGTAAGAGTCTGGTTCGGATCCCCAGAGTGCCGGCACGCCACTCTGACGTATGTGCGAAGTCGTGCCGTTGTACTTGTTTTATCTGTGAATTGCCCCCGTGTTGCTCGCTTGCCTTTCTGCGTTGCATGCTTTTACCTGAGCCTGAATCTACAGTTTGCGAGTACAAGTTAGTCCCGTGCCCGTTTTGCGAATCTACGAGCCGGCACGGCTGAAGCGCGTTGCCGCCTGGCATGTTTTACGTGGCATAGCAGTAGAAACGCATGTCGCAGTTCCGCAGCGCTGGAGATCCTCTGCTGTCCGAAAACGGTCACGAATTCACAACACGATCGCGAATTCCCACAGAGGGGCATTTTTCCCGTTGAGCGCCTAGCGGCGAGATAGCCCGAAGCTGCGTTTGTCACGAATTCACACCCGCGACGGCGAACCGTCTCAGGCACTCTCAGCGGTATTCACGCGTGTGCACGATGCGCCCGGCCTTTTTGTGCCATATTTTGTACCATTTGCTATGCGAATTCGAACCTCGCAGGGCTTGCTTGCCGAATATGCTCAAACCGGCATATATGACCGGCGTTTGGGAATGCACAACCGCAGCCGCGCCAACTCGAGCCGTGACACCTGACTTTTGCTGTTTGACGAGGTTGTAGCCGCACCCATGTTTTTCCCACAGTTTGTATGATGTTAACCTTTGTGAATTCGACCTGCGCAGGATGTGGCAACGTTGAATTCCCCTGACGGACCTGGGTGACAGGTAGTGGGAATTCACGGCTTAAGGCGCCCCAGCTCGAGTCCAAACACCTGACACCTTAATATATTTAAAAAACTTGCCCCCTCCAATGCCACACCCACATCTCAAACCCAAAATCCCTCACAACACCCTCTCAACCACAGCAGAGATACACTGCCATTTCAGCACCCAACAATACCCCCACGCCCCCGCCAGTACCCATTGCCGCCCTAAAACACATAATCGCGACATGTGGTCACTGTCTCACGCGATGGGCGCAACCGTGACATGCAGTCATCATGTAATCAGCATCGAAAAGTTGGACAAGTTCCAACGCCCATCGGGCCCAACCTTATGAATGAGGGGTGTAGTCAATCTCCCATTAAGGGAAACAGCCGTGCCATACTTCCGGTCGTTAACCGGCACGACAGCGAGATATAATATAACGTATTATATCGGGGCGGTCACTGAATAGTTTTCATACAAGTGTAAACTGATTATAAGAGTTAAACGAATATAATGTGTCTGTGACCTAGGGATCTGTCACCTAGTACTGTACGAGTACTGGTACAGCTAACGGGAGTCAGATAAGTTATGACCTACGGGTCACTGAATCCAGCACACCACCCTGTGACTGTACATAGTGCTGTTACAGGTGGCAGAGAGCGGAGCACAGACAAAGCAAATTGTTCCGAAACAACAAACAGCTAAGAGCTGGAAACTGCTAGAGGGAGGCCTGTGCTTTAGCCAGGGCGGTCCCTTTCTAAAACTGCTGCTAGGATACTGCTTTCAAGCTAAGTTCCTACAGCTCAATCTTGCAGATACTCAGCCACTTTGAAAGTGGTCTACAAAGTGCAGAGTTCACCAGAGTTGAAGAAGTTGTCAGTGTCAAAGAAGTTCAACCAGAACCAGAGTCCAGAAGTCATAATCCAGAACCAGAGTCCAGAGACCAGTGTCCAGAACCAGAAGCCAGAACCATAATCCAGAATCCAAGACCAGAAACCAGAGGCAGGAAAAGACTCGTAGAGCAAAATCAGAAATTCCGAAAATTGAAAATCAGAATTCAAACCCGCCGAAACCAAAGATGGAAAAGAAATGCCGAAAGTAAAATAGTACGGCAAGGCAGGCAGACTGTTGGCAGTCACCCCAGTGGGATGTACCGCTGCGGTGAATTCAGGGGCTCGATCGAGCACCACCGAACCCTGAACCGCTGACACACATGCAAGACACATGAGTGCGGGCAGGGCTAGAGATGCAAAGGAAAAGGATCTCGGCAATGTTGCCACACCGACACGTGACCGTGCAGCCGGTGGGGCCGAGGGAATCTCGTCTCCGGAGTAAGAAAAGCTGTCGGAGCCGTCGTCATCGTCGATCATGGAAAGCTCTCCCGGGTGAATCGACTCGTGAACCGAGTCAATCGAGCACAATTTAAGAGAGGTGTCAGGGCACGAAGGCATTACCCGGTCCATAAAATTGACATGGAGCGGCTCCTCGAAAGGAGACCCAAAAGAAGCAGGGTCCGATGCCGAAACCGGGTGGAGCCCAGCGTCGATCTCGTGATTGGCAGGTGGTGGCGCATCGCACACCACCTGCGGCACAGACAAAGTGCCGATGTGCAGTGGTGGTTGCTTATGGCTACTATCCGACAGTCCTTCCCCAAGGACTAAATTGAAAACTAGTCCTTGGGGAAGGACTAGCGCCGTCGATTTTTTGGGGACGACCTAGCCAATGCCAGTGACCCAATGGCTCGGTTTGTGTCATCAATGTGACCTAAACTAAGTCCCTTAATGCCCCATTGGCCACAGGATGGCGCATGTTGTTGTCGGTGGACGCCCATGTGGCATGCACCCTACTATTTCCATGAAATCCATTCAAATCGCCAAGCTGATTTCAGTACCTGATTTTCATGATTTTTTTGGGAGAGCTCTAGGTCCCAGATAGGTGCCGCAAGTGGTAATATTGCACAAGTATAACCGTATCCAATGATAGGTGGGCGTGGCGGTGAGCCATTGGTCGCTATATGACTACTGCTTGGTGGTACTTGTCATATTTATATCAGCTGGAACTGCTTAAGTATGGGGCCACATTGCCCAAATTGCAGCTTTGCATGGCCCATATCATGTGGTCTATGGGACATATTACAAATAGTGAGCATAGTGATGCATAAATATGACTTCAAACTATACCTCGGTATTTTTTGGGGAATTTTCCAACCATTAGGGTGCGTGTTATTGAATATTTTGCTCGAATTTTGGGTCGAAAAATGTCATAATTCAGCATTTTCGTCTTAGTGGTGGTGTTTACCATGCGCTGAGAGCATAATATATCGTCATTATTATACGCCATTTACGGTTATGCACATTTACATTGGGTCATAAATCTGATGTGTGGGTGGTGGTACATCACCCCCTATCCATCTAAGGGGCCATTAGGGGCCATGCCGCCACTAGTCCTTCCCCAAGGACTAGCCAAATGAACTAAATTTAGAGCATGCCATAGCCCTAAACCGCGGCTAGATTACGGGTACCCAAACTTTGAAATTCAACTTCCCACAAAGATAGGCACTTAGGTTGTGTCCCAAAGGACTTTTTGAAGCATGGTGTTGGGTCTAAGGACCATTAATCCGGCCGTAATGTGCATTTCCGCCTAGTCCTTGGGGAAGGACTAGTGGCCCGGATAGTAGCCACTTACCAGCTGTGGTAGCACCACCGACCTGTGCAGCCGTAGCCGCAGACCGCAGGGACGCAAGGACGCCCCGTGCATCCGAGAGTACACTCTCCATGCCGTCGCCCGAAGCACCATGAACCAAGCCCGCATAGTGGGCACGCAATCCCACGTCGTGCCGCACCGGATAGGTGAAGGGCTCAGGATCGGTACGTACCAGCGGCTGGTCGTGCTCGTGGCACAGGTCGGCGAATTCCTCGTCGTTCTCGTTGTCGAAGGCCGTCTGGAAGGCCGAAACCACCTCGTCTAGGTCCATGGCGGCATCCCGTAGGTCCACATCGCACGAACCACACACCTCAGGGCAACGTGCAGTGTCGTGAAAGTGCCCAGGGCAGAGGGGGCACTCCTGAACGAAGGCCGAGGATGCGGAGTGAAAAGAAATGCTCCTAGCACCCTGCGGCTTCATGCCTTGAGGCCAATTCCCGCCCTTCGGGAGCGGGGATGCCGCGAAGCGTTGCTTCCAACCCACGTGACGATTACGTCCGTGAAACTTACCGTCGGTCCGACGGTTTCGTTCGTCGCGCCATTTGGACGGTGGAAATTTTACACCACCGCCCCCATGCCTACGGTGAAAATCACTCCGTGGCGGCGGTGTGTCGGGTGCAATCCCGCGCTCGTCATGACGGAGGGAGGAGAGTAGGGTAGAGGCCTCACCAATGATACGAGCGAACTCCTCGAGGAAGTCCGAGATGCCACTCTGCTCGTCACCTGCGTAAGCCAGTCCGAGAGGCGTGTGCGTGTGGACAGGTGCGGCTGTCTTGGGGCGGGTGGGAGGGCCATTAGGGTTCGCACTCCACCACACCTCTAGAACGTGAGTGTACACCTCCTCGATGCTCACCTTCGCCAATTCGGTGTCCAGGCGGAGCGGGGTAATTACCTCCTTGTAAAAGTCAGCGTCCAGCGCTGCCAGTAGCTGCCTTTTGGCTGCTTCGTCATCCAGGGGACCCGCTCCGCTAGCCGCGATAGCTTTAAGACATTCGTCAAATTGGGCAACCAAGGGCTCAGGGTCATTAGACGACCCGAAAGAAATGCCTAGGAGCTCCTCGTGATGCCGGAGCGGCCGATGCCCAGGCGGCAGCAGCCGCTTGGTGATCTCTAAAAGGGCACGCTTTCCGTCGCGCGGAGAGATCCGAGCGGAAGCGTCAACCCACCTTCGAGCTGGAGAGTGTGGCGTTGTCAAAGAGACCAACGCACGAAGTAAAATGTCGTTGAAGATCGGGTGAACCTCCTTGGTGACGTCCACGAGGTCAAAGATGTCCTCGTTGGCGCTGTCCTTGTTGACAAACGATGCCTCCAAGGCAGCAACCAAGGAATCCCAAAGAAGTTGTCGATGAGGCTCACTTCCGGAAAATGAGGACGCCTTCGTCCCTAAGGTGTCCTTCGCAACACGTTTCACAACGTCAATGTCCCAAGACGATTGCAAAACGGCATTGCCGCGTGTTTTATCAGCAGCAGCGAGTGCAACATGCGCTGACTGCGGGGTGCTCTTGTAGCGAGCACCCACGTTCCTAGCAAAAATTGAATCTAGGCGCATTCTAGCGCCCATGGCCGGTGTTCCAACTGAGGATGAAGTCATCAGAATAAATTCCTATAGGAGGGGGGTTGGGGAAAAGGCGAGTGTCAAATTGTAAGGTGGCGGGCGACCGTAATGCAGTTGCGGAGTGAGGAGAAGAAGGGGTCGAACGAAATCAACGAAGTCGAATACGCGGCGGCCAAGGAGATGTTGACAAAGGTGATCAAGCTCAGTCTAAAACAAAATCCAACGCGGACACTCGAAGAAGTTGCCGAAAGTCCCAACTCGAAATCTCACCGCAACATGGTGCAAACCGCACGCCCTAAAGTGGCCAATTCAACACCGCTTGGCGAGGCCCCAACGCCCCGCCAAGCGGAAAAAACTTAGCCAATCATGGCAAAGTCAGCAGTGATAAAAGCGGGGTAATACCCCATAACCTGTGAGATATAATATAACGTATTATATCGGGGCGGTCACTGAATAGTTTTCATACAAGTGTAAACTGATTATAAGAGTAAACGAATATAATGTGTCTGTGACCTAGGGATCTGTCACCTAGTACTGTACGAGTACTGTACAGCTAACGGGAGTCAGATAAGTTATGACCTACGGGTCACTGAATCCAGCAACTTGTGCTCAAAGAGCGCACAAGTCGGGTTCGTCAACATCCGCAATCCGAATCAAGGCATACGTGATACGAACGTCACGCAAGTTGTGATAAGTTCACGAAAGCGATACTTTGATGGAGGAAGTGATATTGCTAACTACTAGAGCTATGGCGACTAGGGCGTCCTCAATATCATAGCGGACGCCGCCGGGAGTCGAACCCCCCGGCGCCCCGCGCCGGTTGTATAGGTTGGAAACAACCGTCTACAGTCGACCATCTAGCGCTAGACTCTATCGAGTATGACAATGGCGAATCGGGAATTCAATTCGGGATTACTTTCTTTCTGTTCGGAGACGTTGCGTTATAATCGGGTATTCGGTATCCCAATACCGCTACTACAATCCAAAATGCGTTTGTGTGTTCCTTCGATGAGGACAAATTTCTCGTTTGGGTTTCAATTCCTGTCTGGATTCAAGTGATGGCCGATCGGCGTACAATATAACTATTGCTCTTAGATTTCTGAGTTTCGCATTCGCCACGCGTGTGCTATGTGCGGCATGAGGATTTAGCTCAGACACATAACTCTACGACTTTGAAAGACCTACATCGTTGGATATACGATTGAAATCAGGTTTAAGTACGAGAGGCTCGTTTTATTCTCACGCCTTATACTCCCGCACTTGGCAAGTTTCTGGTTAGACTTTTGCAGGCTCGTCGACGGTCAGTTCAGTACGCTGCAGACAACACGGAAATATGACTTCTCGACGAGCCCTGGGAGTCGGCCCGTGGGTTCCTACCCTTTGTGCGTACTCAAAGCAGGAAGGCTACGAACCCAGAGACGAGGACAGCATTGGTGAGTTACATATATGTCGTGAATTTATTATGACCTTGAAAGTTGTGATTATCAAGTTTAACTTTTCGTGACGATATCACTTTCCCCGCCTCTTAGTGACTCTGCAACCGTTGTGGGGTTTCGCGACGAAGTTTACACGAATGTCCGAGCCAACTCTGTTTCTTAACCGAATACTAACGGGAGGCAGCTTGCGCGACTGGAATACAGAGGCTGAGGTTCAAGGCCGCTTGAACGATAAGTTGCGTGACCGAACCTCTGAAGCTGAAGTGTCGAAACAAAAGCAAGGGGATTGCAGCCTCATTCCGAAGTTTCACAAGCCGGTAAACTAAGGCGTTCTCTCTGTACATCTTGCCTGTAAAAACTTGATATAAGGCTTCGTTTGAGTTTTGGACTTGCTGTTCCCAAATAGCGCGCTGTTCAGGCCACTAGAGCCAGCTCCGTTCTCTGTCCACTTTCATTCGCACGAGCATGGGAGTAAAACGCGTGCCGGTTCCCCGTTGAGCTGTCCCAGTATAAAGTTGGCTCGATTCCTTGCTTGGATTTTGCTATTCGCACTTGTGATGTCCCGTAGCTCGTCTTGATTCCTGCATCGCTCCATGGAAATTCCTGACTGAATGCGGCCTTCTGAGCGAGCGTCTGCGCCGTTCTCCTGCAGAAAGCGCAGCCCAAGACTGCAGCCGCGCTCGTATCCAAGGAGGCTAGGCTTCGCTTTTTGCAGGTATCTCGCGGGAATCTTGCCCTGCTCCTGCGCGCTCTCTCTCTGTTCCCCCGCGTGGCGTCCGCCGCGTTTCTCACGAAGCGCTGCCCAAAGCAGTTGCTGATCGCTCGGGTCGTCGGCAAGGCATATCCTACGTGCCGTATACTGAACTCGCACTCGTGCGCGCGCCGTAACTCCACACCCTGTGCGCACACCGAGAAACTGCCGCCACACTGCCGACTAATCCGAGGCGCAAACAGACACTTTTCAGTTGGCTTCCGTGCAGCTTATCCTTCTCCGGCAAGCCCGCGAGATCCCTTGATTCGAGGACTCAAAGTTAAGTCTTACAAGATTTATGACACTCGGAGGTATGTGCGATACTTGGGGAATGCGTGACGGCGCTGAGATGTGTGTTATACTCGGGGCGCGTGTGTGGATCAGCTGAGGCATGAAATGCTGATGGACAACAATGAGCTAGAGAATTTATGGTTCGTTCTGCGAGAGTATGCCTCGGCGGGCGAGGACGAAACATCTGAACGCATCGACTATGACCGCTTCTGCCAGATCAGTGTGAAGTGCGCAGAGCTCTTCGGGGAGAAGAGCCTGCCCTTCTTTACACCCTCCACGTTCCTTAAATTTCGCCGCGATGAGCTTGGGTGCATCAGTATTCTGCCACTCTTCCACTACATAATGCGAAAGGTGGGACCTTGCCCGCATCGAGATGCACTCAGCGCCACGTTGTTTCCCATAAACGTGCCGTGGTGAACGCAATCGGACTTCGCCATCGTTTAATCGGTGCACTCGACTGTGACTCTGTCGCATGCATGGTATCCTCACTCCACGTTGGGCGAGAACAAGGCCTCTGTCTCCTCTCCTTGT
Organism: Cymbomonas tetramitiformis; assembly: GCA_001247695.2. Lineage (NCBI taxonomy): Eukaryota > Viridiplantae > Chlorophyta > Pyramimonadophyceae > Pyramimonadales > Pyramimonadaceae > Cymbomonas > Cymbomonas tetramitiformis. The sequence continues at coordinate 59,302 of LGRX02009198.1, read as the reverse complement.
GGCCGTGTCGGGTCTGACTGCTGGGCTTACTGCGCCCAACAGCTCCGCGTGTGGCTTGTCCAGGCCTGCCCGCGCCCGACAGCTCCGCGTGTGGCTTGTCCAGGCCTGCCCGCGCCCGACAGCTCCGCGTGTGGCTTGTCCAGGCCTGCCCGCGCCCAGCAGCTCCGCGTGTGGCTTGTACAGGCCTGCCCGCGCCCATCAGCTCCGCGTGTGGCTTGTCCAGGCCTGCCCGCGCCCAACAGCTCCGCGTGTGGCTTGTCCAGGCCTGCCCGCGCCCAACAGCTCCGCGTGTGGCTTGTCCAGGCCTGCCCGCGCCCAACAGCTCCGCGTGTGGCTTGTCCAGGCCTGCCCGCGCCCGACAGCTCCGCGTGTGGCTTGTCCAGGCCTGCCCGCGCCCGACAGCTCCGCGTGTGGCTTGTCCAGGCCTGCCCGCGCCCAACACACGATCTTGCAATACGTGGGATGCTGGGAGCACACGCCGATACTGCCTCCATGCACGATCTTGCAGTACGTGGGATGCTGGGCGCACACGCCGATACCGCCTCTACACACGATCGGGTAACACGTGGGATGCTGGGCACACGTAGTGTCCGTCCTCATGTGACGGTTGGATCGGCTGCAGGCAGTGTCTTTGACTTCCACAGCAGCATGCCCAGGAGTGGGTGTTGTTGGACTGGCTTCAGGTCGTGTCTCTGACTCCATGAGTAGAGCACATGGGCGTGGGTGACGATGGGGTTGGCAAAGCGCAGTTGTCATCTTCAGATGGCGAGGTCAATTCAAGTCGTTGGTTCCGCCTTTATGCAAACGTTGTGTCTAGGCCTCGGGACAGGACCGGTTATTCAGCGCCTTGGCGACGTCCTTGCGCAGGTATCGATGCAGCAGACGCGAATCTATTTGAGCTACCACGACTCCGTGGGGGATGGCTACCTGCGAGAGAGTGACCTGGATGCCTACATCACACAAATGCTGCCCTCCCTTCCTCCGCTTGTTGAGCTAGAGTCCAACATGGTGCCCCAATACAAGCGCATCGCCATCCGTAAGCTCATGTTCTTCAATGACCCCCACCGCCGCAACCGTGTGAGCATCACTGATCTCCTGGTTCGTTTGCTATTTCTCCCCACCGCCACCCTCATTTTCCACTCTATTTGGGTGTCCCAGCCTCACGTAGAGCTGTGTGCACACACGAAGCATCTGTCGACGAATGCAGCGGTTTTGGAAGAGGCTTTGGTCTAGAATAACATGTGATTTTTACAGCATCCCATAATTGCAAGGTTTGAATATACGGTGAGATGATAGGCGGCGAGTGTGTGGTAGAAGTATATGGCCTGATGCTGCCGGATGGATTATTGAATGGGAACTACTGAACTTTTTAATACCCGAGACAAATTATCCGCGGTGCCCATACGTTGTAACGATCACACGACTTGCGCAGTGGTGCAGCCATCGTGCGGCTTGTACGCAGCACCCTGCAGTTTGGAGCCATCGTGCGGCTTGTACACAGCACCCTGCAGCCATCGTGCGGCTTGTACGCAGCGCCCTGCAGTTTGGAGCCAGCAGCGTTGTGGCCATCAAGCAGCTCGCGCATTGCAGCCTGCAGATTGGATTGTCCATGCTCGGGTGCCTCCACCCTACCTCGTGACTGCAAATAAGAGTTTGGCATGCGGCGAGGTGCCAGGTGAGCCCGCAGCTGGCGGAATTTCTGGAGCTCCGTCAGGAGATGAGCCCCGAAGGTTATGCCTCCTAAACATCTGCTTCCTGCGGCAGCGACCCACCATCCACAATTGTGAAGCAGGGCAACATGTCGCGCAGAGGCGAAGAGTTTCATCCTCACTCTGAGCACTCGGGCAGCTTGGGTTTCCTGGATAAAGACTCACATCTCATTGTGCTGTGCCCATTGCTGAGAGTTGTACTGAGAAGGTACTCTGGTGGTGAGGGTGGTGGCAATCGCAGGTGAGGCAGCGCTGTCAGGCAACTGGTTCTCACTATCCAACGCGCGGCGCGTCTACAGGTGATCGCGGCCCGTGCAGCTCGGTCCCATACCCGTTGCCTCAACGCCGCTCCAGCTCCGCTCCAGCACCAACCCGTTGCCTCAACGCCACTCCAGCTCGCTCCACCACCAACCCGTTGCCTCAACGCCGCTCCAGCTCCGCTCCACCACCAACCCGTTGCCTCAACGCCGCTCCAGCTCCGCTCCAGCACCAACCCGTTGCCTCAGCCTCTTTGCGAGCGGGTTGCACTTTTGCCAGATACGCCTGCAACTCTGGCCGCTTCCTTGGGCGAGGGGTTCCACCTCTCTCCCTCCTTTCAAACACCGAGGGGAGAGTTGGCTCAAAGCGGCGACATTGCATATGTAAGTGTCTCCCAGTTTCCGGAGATCCGCGCTGCACTTCATGTGCACTTCAACGCGGCCATTGCCAATGGACCGAGATGGGATTCAATGGTTGATCCGGTGCTAAGCGCCGTACTTCCAGCCGATGGACCAAGATGGGATGGAGGTGACAATGTGGATGTGCAGCATGTTTCTGGAGCTGGATGAGGACATGGACGGCATGCTGACCAAGGAGGAGCTCGCGTTGTTTGGCGGAGGCGGGCTGACCAAGTTCTTCCTGGAGATCTTGTTCGAGGAGCACATCGAGGTGTGGAACTCAAGGAAGAAGCCTTCTGCAGGTGCGGCCCGCGCCCCTTGACCCGCCGTCGGCAGCGCCTCCGTCAGCTCCTGAGTTCCAGCCCAACTCTGGCAAAGCGAGCGCACATCGGTCTCGGTACAGAGTGATGCCCATTCACACTTCCCGAAGAGGCCACCTTGCCACTCGCTGCGCGATTCCCTCGTGGTGACAAGGGGCAGTTTAGTGGTCGGGGCTGCAGAAGTTCCGAGTGGAGTTTTTGTACACAGAGGCATGACGCCTTGTGTGATGTCATGCGGGGGGGCTCACATGGTGGCAAGGTGGCACCCGGAGTTCAACATGCTGAAGGATTCATTTCGATATGACCCTCCAATCCGAGCACCTGTCATCTGACAGTCGGAACCTGTTGCGTTTGGGAGCACCTGTCATCTGACGGTCGGAGCCTGTTGGGCTTGGGAGCACCTGTCATCTGACGGTTGGAACCTGTTGCGTTTGGGTGCAGGCGGACGCCGGCGAGCGGCAAAGAATACACGCATGGATTTTCCGGCATTCCTCGAGTTTGTTCTGGCATGGGAGAATCGCAAGCACGAGCACTCCCTTGCGTACTTCTTCCGCATCTTCGACCGCCGCAAGCAGGGCTTTCTCACCTCGCATGACCTCTTCATATTTTTCCGCTATGTGCACGAGCGGGTACGCCCTCGACGCCTTCTTTTGCTTTCCGAGGCACGGGCATAAGCCGTGATTGCTCCGTGCGTCCTTCACTGAATTGGGTGGTTAGTGCTGTGGTATCCCCCTTCGGAGCGATGTCACAATTCTGTCTCCATCCATGCTGGCAGCCGCCGTTGTACATTCCAGTACAGCTGCTAAGGAGGCGTACCGCCAGATGCGCTCACTCCTATTGGCCGGTTCCAAGCGCACTTCAGCCCAGCACTGTGCAGCACACACTGAATGGCAAAGGGCGCTGCGACTGGCACTTTCTCGCAGCTCCCAACTAGTGACGAGCTTGTGGATCGTGGCCGATCATGGCTGCTCATGCACAGTTGTGATCGATTTTCTTGTGGATCATCGCTGGTGCCCATGGAGAGTTTCCCTCACCCAATGCATTGTGTGTGCAGTGGGTGGAAGGGGGAAATTATGAGTTGAACGTGGATGACGTGAAAGATGAATTGTGGGACATGATCAAGCCGGAGGACCCCTTGAAGGTGACACTAAAGGACCTGGTGGCCTGTAAGATGGGTGACACCGTCATCAGCATCCTCACCGATATCACCGGCTTCTGGGCTTACGACAGCCGTGAGATGTTGATGCAAGAGAAGGAGGAGGAAACGGAGGAGTAAATAATGTCTTCAATAGCATGCGATGTGGCGCATGGGAAGTGTTGATGCCCCAAGTTAGGAGGGAAGAAAGGAGTGGTGGGTATCCTGGGTGCTTTAGGTCGTCCAGCTGCTGCGAGATGGTATCGAAGTTATGGGGTATATGATAGATCCGGTGATGCTTCCAAGTCATCATCTCCACCACATTGGTGAAACTAGTCAATATATATTGCTTAGTCTAAAGAGGGATGGTGCAGCACCATATGCGGTGTGCTGCCATTCATATCCCTGAAGCTACTTGAGATCCCAAACAGGAATCCTACATTTTGAGACAGCCTGCCCAAAATTCCATCTGCAGAAATTTGTGGAGCCGAAGGGCGTGCAGCAGATATTTCTGCTTATCTGACACATATGCCATGCAGGAATATTCCTGCATGGCATATGTGTCAGATATGTACATAATTAATGAGTTGGATATGAAACACAAATTGAATGTGTTAAAATATGGAAGATAAAACAGATGCGGTAAATGTGGGAACCAACGGCGATGTGTTAAGTGGGGAACACCGTTGTAACGTGTTGAATATCGAACACAAATATAATATGTTAGAATATTAAGCATCGATATAATGTGTTAAACATGTGACCCAAAGGTGGTGTGTTAAATATGGAACGTTGATCTAATGTGTTAAGTATGCGTGACCCAAGGTTGATATGTTAGATGTGAAACACCGATATAATGTGCGAGATATGTTGATGTAGGTTGTATCCGGTAAGATACTAGGCGCTGTCGATCACAAATATGCGATCTCCACTAGGCGTCGATCTTTTTGGACAGCATGATGAATTGCCATGCGATGTTAACATGAATATCGCCATTACATCACATGACCGCAGGATCATGTGCGCGACAGTGCTTTGCTTTTTGCTTCCCAGCATGCCATGCCATAACGCGTGGGTGGCGTCGTGGTACATACACGCGACTGTTGTGGCACTGTCATCGTTGGCGTCTGGCGATCGTGAGATGGAACATTCGACTGTATCGCCCGTTGGGATTCGAGCTTTGCTGCTGCTGATTGACTAAGGTAAGGTAAGGTAAGTACTAGGCGCTGTCGATCACAAATATGCGTTCTCCACTAGGCGTCGATCTTTTTGGACAGCACGATTAATTACCATGCTGTGAGTTTTCGACCTATTTAATTTCATAGCATTTTCCATATTTAGTATATTTTAAAGTCTATTTAACTTGTAAAATCGCAGGGCGCAGTATAATCTATATACCGATACCCCACCATAATCTACGGCTAGTTTGGGGTCTTATAAACCATAAAAAAATCAAGAAAAGATTCTAGCGATCAAACTTTTAGTTATTCAAAATCTGGCGCTAGACATGCAAAGTTAGAAGTAGCTGGCGCCAGATTTTGGATAACTAGAAATTTGATCGTTAGAATCTTTTCTTGTTTTTTTTTAAATGGTTTATAAGACCCCAAACTAGCCGTAGATTATGGTGGGGTATCGGACTATAGGTTATACTGCGCCCTGCGATTTACAAGACAAATATACTTAAAAATCTAATAAATACGGAAAATGCTACGAAATTAAATAGGTCGAACACTCACAGCACCCTACCCTTAAACGCCGATCGCGAATGCGCTCGCCGCATCCGACGCACCCAAAATACGCACGAATGCGACATCAAACCGAGAAATGCAGATGGGATGCCGCACCGAAAGTCAGATGGCCTAGTGGAGAGCTCCTTTTTTGAGATCGACAGTTCCTAATATAATTCTTATCTTAGCACGGCTGCTTTAACAACCCCCTCCCCGTGCAGTTGCCTTAATACGTCTGACTGGGCACTAGCTCATCCATCCCTTCCCTTGGATCTAAGCGTCAAGCTATTTGAAGTATTATCGTCCGTCGATACAAGGGCACACAGCATCGAGTATGCATACTCAATACTGGGCACGCGATGATTGTGGTTGTGTCGACATATGCATTCGACACGTGGACTCCCCTGCTCCAAAGCAATAAGTAAAAGAGCTCTCCAAGATCAAATATGTAGCATCCTCCAAGACTCCTGCAAGATCCTCCGAGTGAAGTGGTGTCGACCGCTGCTGGATGGAAAATGCTGGATGGAAAATGTATATATACACATTTTATCGCCACAATTCGGGTGTGACATCGTCAACATACAGTAGCGATATATATTGAGTGTGTATGAGAATCCCCCCATAATAGCGAGACCACGTGCATGCCTTCGCGACCCACACACGCCCACTCAGCATATCCGCGGCGTGTGTGCTGAGAGGATTTATTCTCCTCGGTTTGTATTATATCCCTAAAGTCCAGAATTTGATAGCGATCGTCCAGTAATACGACACACAAGCAGAGACGTTATTCAAGGCCACGGATATCGATATGTGTGTGCAAAATATGCAGCCCCGCTATATTCTGTTCGCAACACTTGCGCTGGCTGGATCATATTTATGCCACGGACAGCTTTTTCCATCTTTCGGCGGAAGCGGACGACAAGCAGCTCTACTTCGCGCAGCTTCAGGTGGGGGGTATGGGCGGTATGGCAACGTTGGCATTCCCCAGAGATATGTTCAGAATCTAGGTGTGTCTACGCTGTGTCGAGGAGGCCGATGCGTTGTAGCTGGAGGAAGGGGAGGAATGGCCGGTGCGAGAGCAATCATTGCTGGGTCGGTTGGTGGCGGCATTATTCGAGTGGTATGCCCGACTGCACGTATTAGCATACCATCATCGTTAGTTATTTAAGATCGAGTGCGGTGAGTGTAGCAACGTGTGAATGATATGCCGAGAACGTTGTCAACTGAATCCACACACGTCACACCCGCTTTTATCGTTATTTGCGAGTTAAGTTATCCGTGCATACGTCAACGAAAGCACAAAAATACACGTGCATGACTCGCGCGCGGAGTGCGGTTTGTGCAACATGCTTTTGAACGACGATATCATCTTCAGCTGTGTTTAATTCGAACAATTATCAGCAGGTTCTTTGCGAGCGAGCACCGCGCTTACTTGTGATTGCCCTAAGTAAAATCCCTAATATAAGCACCATGCGCCGCGTACATGTAGGTGCAAACTCAAGGGCGACCCATCTGCATTTATCGTATTTGCACATAGTAAATTGCGTATAGCTTATGGGTAGCGTGCGCACAATAATTAAAAGGTTTGAAACACGATCGTCTCGCGACATTATGTGCGATACCCATTACGGTGGTACTTTCTACCGCGAATGATGCTTGTATCGCTCATAGATTTGCGTGCATAATGCTAATTGGAACTTGCAGTGCGTGACATCATCCTACACGGTTAACACCAGCATGAAACTATGCGGTTTCATGCAATTTTAGTTAGCACGGCAGACATCGAAACGTGTGATACCTGAGTACTCGCGCGTGCACGCCATCGATTGTCGAGGCGCAATACCTGCGCGCAAGCTCACGACACGTACGCACATGCACGCGCGCAACAGAGAAAACACGCCTACATGTGTGCGCACACTCGAGTAAAATTAATGTGAGATAATGAGTGGGCACTCGACCGGCTCGTGTGTTGTGCTGTGTCTGTGGCTCGATGCGCGCTACTGTTACTGCTTCCACAACGGCGGATCACCTCTACTTGAATCATAAGCGCCAAAGCCCACTTCGGTACACACACATCAGACGATTCCGACGAGGATATTTACGTAGACGGCGAGCTCGTCGTCGTGGGAGACGATTTGGGAAGAGGGTGCGTACATGTATACGTGAAATATATGCATTACTGTGGACATCCCTTTTCAGTGTTTGCACGCCGTTTTTCGTTGATATGATTCCATCATCACCCCATTTCACGACGCAAAATCGAGTACTACGTATCAGCATGCAATGCTACAGTTATTATAGTGAATGCTGGATGCTTAGAAACCCGACTGTATGAACCCAGCCAGAGTTCTGGGAACCGTGGTTTCAAGAGCCTCTCTAAGCTTATACAATTCTAAAGCTCTCCAAAGATTATACGCAAACTTGCACACCTTCTTGTTCGCACGCTATCTGTTACTTTCGTCACCTCGCCGCATCAGCCCCTAAAAAATTGATACCCGCCGCCGCATCTAAGGGAAGCTATACAGTACTAGGCTGATCGATCTCAAAAAGATATCTCCACTAGGCCATCTGACCGTAGGATCATGTGCGCAACAGTGCTTCGCTTTTTGCGTCCCAACATGCCATGCCATAACGCGGGGGTGGCGTCGCGGTAAATGTACCCGAATGTAGTGGCACTGTCATCGTTAGCGTCTGGTGAGGGTGAGATCGAAAATTCGACTGCATCGCCGTTGGGATTCGCGCTTTGCTGCTGCTGATTAAGTAAGGTAAGGTAATTTGGCCAGGTTCCAAATCATAAGGAGCAGAGGTAAATGCAGTATATAATAAATTGTATATATATGTAAGAAACCACCCGCTGTATCTCTTCCCAACAATTAAGAAACCCATAAAAACTATCCGCAAGCGATCCAAAACTGGAGATGTAAGAAACCCCCTTATTACAAAATCAAGACGCTGGACTCACCGGACTTAATACTCGTATTTAAAGATTGTCTTATGAGGAATGATCGAAATCAAGCATGGACAGGTAGTAAACCTTATCGTGGCGGGTATATCACATATTGGCATTATGACTAAGATAATTTCGTGTGGGGGGATTTAAGCTACATACAAATCATGCGAGTATGATTGTTTTGTATACATTCTGCCACACCGTGTGTGGATAAGGGATCACGATGTGTAAAACAGAGGCACCCATTCAAACAACATGCCCTGGAACACTATCTTCAGGACGGTATCACCACCGTGAAGGGAAGAACCTATATATATTCCGATCAGATATGTAGGATAGATTATGTCCCTCACAATCTCAAGAGATGTAACAAGCGGGCACACCTCAATCTCTGCGTGCAGCACTCAATCCTTGTTGTAGAAGATGAAGTAGTTGATGATATCAATCAAATACGATATATCAAATATTACAGCATACACAAGACCAGCACTTGGGACACTGCTGGTGGTACGCTTACGGAACGGTTTTGGAAACGAGCATGCGAGTATGGTAATAGTGCGAGGCGGGTATGTTGCTGTACCTATATCATCCACGTATAATGATTGTGATCCACATTAGGAAACATATTGCAAGCCTGGCCTTACAGTACAGTTGAGTGTCTCATCCTATAACTTCACTTATCATAACCATTGCATTCAATGTTAGTTACAATTCATGCATCAACCTACCTTTGGTTGAACGCTGAGTCGCACACTGTGAAACTCTGTGATAAACATAAAAGAACTGGACGTCTCATAAGAAATCAGCAAAGGGCAAGCCCGTACAACATAGTACATGGAATACCAAACTGCATCATCGTGTTGCCACGTGATGGCATCGTTTGGCATTCGATAAGCAATCGTTACGATACTTTAATTTCTTACAATCGTTAATATTATACTATATACACCATCAACTATCAGAAATTATAGTATTCACTTTGGCTTACCACCACTCGTTGTGAGATTTGTCCCAAGCAACAGAGGCATCCAATAGTTACATCAGATCGTGATAATAACGATGCGTGTGGCGAGCTGGCGACTCAACGGGGCATCCAAATTGTTACCCTACGTCCGATCCACAATGCATCCGATCGTACACTAGACTAAAGGTCGCATACACTACGTCAGATTGGGGAATGAGACGATGCACAATTAAGAAATATTTCACCCTAGGAGAAGATTATCGTATGTGCGCACCAATAATAAACTGGTATCGCTATGCCCAAAATTTTGGTTCATCATATTAAGCTAGATTAAGTGCTTCACCACTGGCGTGATTCTGAAACTGCTGGGCTTGTCGATGTTTGTGCCCTTGACACGTTTGACACCCCAGTCCACGCACTATTCCCAGTCGCCGACCGCGAGTCTTTTGAGTACCAGTGTCGTCGTTGTCGTCCCGCCATCAGCCAATGCATGACGTATCGCGTCTGCCAGGTCATCTAGAAGTCCAAAACCCACAGCTTGTGCGACCAATTGAAACAGCTCACGGCATCTCAAACCCTACTAAACTAAAGCTATTCATCCCAGCGGTTTCATTATCGGATAAATGATTTTGAAAGTTGATGTTCCCTGAATATCGGGAAAAGTTACACAAGCAAATACAGGAATTAACCCCTGCATGGAAATGTTGTGCCAATTGCTATTCAAAGTATCAAGTTGACCATGGAAGACATATCCAACGAATGGGATGTGACGTTTGGCATCGAAACATTGGAGTTTTTCTCCTCGCTGAAGTCAGCGCTTGTTGAGAAAGCCGCATTACATCACAGGCTGTGCGGCAAAGTGTTCATATATCTAGATATTGCCGACCTAGCTGCTATACACACAATTTCATGTTTGGCCCCATTATCAATTTTGTTGTCCATTACTTGTTGCCGATGGCATGCCAATGTATGCCGATATTGGCATGTCCAATGTTCCTCACACAAGTGGTCAGTCTCAGAGGTATTCTGCCAGCAGCAGCAGCAACATCAGGAACGTTACCTCAGCGGGTAAAGCACAGCAGGGTGAAGGTAGCATATATAGTGGCAAGCTATTTCTATACCGGTATCATCATTATTTTATCAATCTGCTACCGTCTTGGTTGTCTTCGAGGGCCTGCCTTTTCTTTGGTGGGTGCTCATATTGTGCTTATCACTTTCTTGAACGTGGTACAATAAGAAGTATAGCATACAACAAAATATATCAATACTTTTAAGCATACAGCAACTTTGCCCATGCGCCACAGTGCAGGCCATAGCGGCTGGGACGCAGATGACGATACCAAACCATGATTAGACTGCTGAAGATACAAGCGATACATCTATACACTATATTTTTTCTCACTACGACTCACTTGGGTCTCCGATGGTGTAAGCCTCGTACGCCACAGCCACATATTATATCTGCCGTCACTATAATATATAAATATGTGGCAACGTGTTGCGAAGATACCGGGTTGATTATTTACATGCATTGCAACCGGAAGATATGAGGTCCTATATGAATTGATTATATATACATTAACCTGACGAAAAAGGGGAATTAACAGCACATTTGCAATATATTTGGTACGACGTGACGCAATGCCACGAATGGCCATGAGGTATAGGTATTCTTCCATCAATGCGTACAACCCAGTATCATCCGCGTGTGGAAACGAGCCAGCTGCATCCAAAGCTCAGCTCAGGACGACACAGATACAATGCACCTAACAAATACAAAGTCGCGGCTTGTTTGTAAGGGATCGGTGCAACTATAGCCGGGATATTGCAATTGTATTGTATACGGATGCCTCTGCGTTTGGTACACGCGGTAAGTGCGCTGTGTGTCCACTACCCGGCCTTCGGCGCATCGGGATGTACCCAAGGTCACGTGTACATCCTTGGGCCGTGCATGCAAGATTCGTGTCCGATCGCCTTATGGCTGACAGGACATGTCCTCAAGACTTCCTTTCAGATATATAACCACTCGCTTTGGGCAGCTTCGATCATTTGGGTGATTTTCAGATGGTATCCAAGTTGTCAAATTGAACATTTATAGAATTTTGTAGTTGGCAATTTGTCTGGGTACATACCATGGGTACATCGACCTTTAGGCACACCTATGGATAGTGTAAAAGGCCAATTCAAAATTTGGAGACCCACATTGAAAAGTTCACGAGCTGCGCTTTCTGGAGTGTCACGTCAAAAAATATATCCGACTTCATCTTCACCGAGCAAATCGGTTTCAAAGTTAGCAATGATTCTTGATCACGAACAAAAACTGTGGGAATAATTATTGAGCAAGGGGTATGGTTGCCATGGTGGCGCAGTGCACGACCATCCATGCCCCATCTAAAATGTACGTGTCAAATATCATACTTCCATCCTCGACGAGGACTTGAGTTCAAAGTGCGTTGTCATGAATGTCAATATGGTGCCTGATATGTCGAAAATGGTTGGGTACATATAGGGATGTACCCAAAAAGGTTTGGGTACATCGAAATGTACCCAAAAAGGTTTGGGTACATCGAAATGTACCGCAGGGTAGTGGACACCCAGGCGTTGGTGCATGCTGCTAGGGGTGGGGATCCCATGTTCTATCTTGCCCCCCTCGTGAGCAATGTTCGTCGGCTTGCTGCTATGGGGGATCAACCCCCCTCCCCCTCCCCCCTCCCTGTGGTAAGCCAGGGTTGATGTTTAATTATTGTAATTAAATTATATATCACAGTGAACGATCTGTTCCTGGCGACCACACAGAAGGTCGGCTTCGAAACATTATTTTCTAAGGGTACGCATTATCAAAACGGCTGCCTACATGCATGTATTCATACAGTAACATGCCATGTGTTATGCGTACGAATCGTCTCGTGATGTATGCTACTATAATCTGACTATGAAGCAACCTTCGCTCATACCTATGTGTGTTTCACTCTAGGTCTCTAGGATACTGGACTGGGTAATGGCAGCTAGAAGACCTGTAGAGGGGCAGACCTGACCGCTGAGCACCTACTAACATCACGCCTCCGTTAGGAGGAGTCACATATTTCTTTTTTTGTTTCACACTGTGAATCGCTACTTCGTGTGTACCCTAGCCTGGCGGACACGCGTCGTGATTATCACAGTCGGATTCAACTATCGGATGTCTCTGTTGCTTGGTACAAATCACACAATGCGTGCTGGTAAGCCAGAGTAAATACTACAATAAAAAAACATATATATATATGCATGTAATATGACATTATTACATGTCATAAACGTTGTAATAATGCGTTGTTGGCGTTTCACATCTCATCAAATAAGATATTGCAGATCATTCAACAATTATTGAATACCTTCTCAGAAGATACTGCATTTTATATTAATAATGGTGTTTCTTTAATCTCACAACTTTTAGCTTGGCTAAAACAGCGACCGGAACTTAAATTTTTATTGTCACATGTCACACCATGGATTAACCGTCCTCCTTTACTTTTTAAAGGAGTTGGACGGGGTGTTGCTAATCACTTAGCCATCAATACTGAACATCCATATCGAAGTAATTTTGTGAATATGATTCTGAGAGTTCATCATTTAGATGATTATGCTGCAGACATTTCGATTGACCCTGCATTTATGGGGTTATATGCTCCCGATGTATTTGAGGAACATGCGTATGACCCATTCGCATTCTTTTCTTACACATATACACTTATAGTACTTCTTGGATTTAAACCGGGATATACTGAGGACAATTCAGCATGGTGCATTGATCGTTTTGACACTACTTTACGTTACACTATTTGCAATATGAGATGGCTGTCTTTGGAACGGAGTACTGCCAATAGATTGGATACTTTATCATATGCTCAACAGCAATAATGTGAACGTGAGCATAAACGAGCTCGTAAAAGGGCATTACGCAAATTTAGAATTGTTAAGGCAAGGATTAAGTCTTTTAAATGATTATGAGTCTCTTGATTCGTGACTTGACTAATCCTCATATCCTTCTTACCATCGTCTTTAGTACGATTGAGAGCATGTTTGAACCGTGAGGGCGGAACTTTAGTTTTATATGGGCACTTATAGTTGCACTCGATGATAAAAGCTTTCATCATATATTGATTTTGTACACCACATTCTAAGTATTTATTATGCCTACCCCACCCCAATATATTTTGTTGGGTGGGTGGGTTTGGATTTTTATATTTCGACATGTATCATTGTTTTATTTTACAATATGGCAGTCACCATGGATGGGTCATACTTGGTCACTATGTGACATTGATTTCATATGACTTCAAACATTTCTAATATGTTTTGATGACTGATGACTTGGTCACATGTCATTTACCATGGATGGGTCATACTTGGTCACTAGATGACTTGATGACTAATGACGTCAGCACTAATTACTTTAAGACTGAATCTTATCCGAAATTCGTCAGCAATGATTGTCGACTGAATGATACTTTAACTTAGAAGGGCGTGGTGAGCGTTATTATTTCCAAAACCGTTCCGTAAGCGTACCACCAGTGTCCCAAGTGCTGGTCAGTGTGCATGCTTTAATATATGATATAATATTAGATTAAGCTTATCGACTACTACTTGTTCTACGACAAGACTCGAGTGCATGATATAAGGATTGAGGTGTGCCCACTTTTCACTTATCTTGAGATTGTTAGAGACATAATCAATCCTGCATCTGATCGGAATATTATATAGGTTTCTTCCCTTCGCGGTGGTGATACCGTCCTGAAGTCTTCCAGGGCCTGCTGTTTTAGCGGGTGCCTCTGTATTACACATTGTGATCTCTTACACACGGTGTGGCAGAGAGTATACAAAAAATATATATATGCATGTACACTTTAACGCATATACCTCTCGCGCCTCACTCATTATTTCGCCCCATAAGCCAATATATAGTAATATATAAGTTGTAAACGCGTAATAATAATATGGATGGCTGGTGTTGATTGGTGGACCGTCTAATGCCGTGCTGTTCTATTAAGCAGTCTGGTGTGGCTTTGCTTGTTGCCTGTGTCTGTAGCGTGTTCAGAGAGGCGTGCGTATCAGGCGTGGAATCGGGCGGCGAGGACTAATGGAAACGGGCAATCACGATGTCGTCGGAAAAAACGACAGCATTCATGACGATCACGGACATTCTGATGTGTATGAGTACTATGATTACACGAGCGAAGCAGATTATGATGACAACAGCTGGCTGGCGGTACCCTCTCCTATGAACACGACAGACCATCAAAGCAATGCATCATGCCCCATTCCTAAAGACGTGCTCGACCCTGACCTGGACCTCCTTGTCACTGCCTGTTCAGCAGACCTCTCCCCAGACGACTTCTGCATCTTTTGTGCACGCCCCCTACAGATCATGCTCTGCGCCCACTTTCGTCTGCTGGTGGACAATAGCCAGCCAATCGGGAATCAGCAAGCGATGGCCAATGCATGCGGAAGCAATGCCATCGATCATCTAGAGGAAAAGGGAGTACCCATCGATCACTACTTCATCTTGCTTACGAAGCATTGCGAAACGTTTTCTCAGGTATCAACTAGCGATGTGCATACTCACATGCATGTCCTAGCAGCATCCTCGCCCCCGCCCTCCCTTAATATACCACCTTCAGACGCACTATTTGGTACCTATAACCTACCATACATATGTACAATATTGTACATTATAATTAGACAATAACCCTGGTTTACCAAACACAGAGGCATCCGATAGTAGACACGGTCCGCGACTTAATGGCACATTATAACAATACAGTAAACATTGTATCAGTGGTCGGTGTTTTTAAAGTTGGACAATTCTAATGCAGTGCTCGTCTATCATAGATCTGTGTATACCGCAGCTCTGAGTGGTTGCAGTGTTGTACTGTACGTTTTGAAATAAAACATTAATAGCAGTGGTTACAGTTTCCACTCAAACTGCTAATAGTGATACGCACACACACACACACACACCGTGACAGAGTGAGTAGAGTGCGCCCACATGACACACCCACCCATCCCCGCACCCACCCACACACCCACACACCACACACCCACACCCCCGCACCCCCGCACCCCGCACTCCCACGACACCCCCACACCCCCACATCCCCACCCATCCACCCACCGTGACCCCACACACCCACCCACAAACCGTGGCCACACACGTGTGTAGCACGTCGACGCCAAAGCGACAGAGGCCAGCCCACCAACACGACCAGCTGACAAAGAATGAAACAGACGCCAGCCCACCAACAAGACCAGCTGACGAAGAACGAAACAGGACTGCGTGCATGAAGAGGGCAGGGACGTGATGCGATGCCCCGATCCTCTGCGTGGAGTCCGCTGCGGGGCTGCATGGGGCAGGAGCCAGTGGGGATCCATCCAAGAACCCTGCACTGCTAGCATCCGCTGAACGACCCAATCATGCCCGACCATGCCACGCTCTGCCAGCCCAGGTCGTCAAGTTGCCGAGGGGAAGCTGAAATTCAGCTGCGGTGCACATTCATAGGCACCAGTGTCCTGCTTACTTATTGTCATCGATGGCCCTGATGAATAAACACCATGGCTGAAATATGTCATTTTGCCCACAGCAATCCACGCTTTCACGGCTGACACGGCTATGTAACAAATCCACACGCTTTCACGGCTGACACGGCTATGCAACAAATCCACGCCACGGCCGACACGGCTTGTAACAAATCCACGCCACGGCGACACGGCTATGTAACAATCCACGCACACGGCTGACACGGCTTTGTAACAAATCCATGCTTTCACGGCTATGTAACAAATCCACGCCACGGCTGACACGGCTTTGTAACAAATCCACGCCACGGCTGACACGGCTATGTAACAAATCCACACTTTCACGGCTTACACGGCTATGTAACAAATCCACGCCACGGCTGACACGGCTATGTAACAAATCCACGCCACGGCTGACACGGCTATGTAACAAATCCACGCCACGGCTGACACGGCTATGTAACAAATCCACACTTTCACGGCTGACACGGCTGTGTAACAAATCCACACTTTCACGGCTGACACGGCTATGTAACAAATCGATCGAATGGCTTTTGGTCACTTTGGGAGTGAGATCGTGAGTTTAGGCGAGGTGACAACACGCGAGACAAGACTAAGTATTACAGTCTGAAAATACTTAGAGAACTAGAACACGTCTGAAAATACTTAGAGAAAATACTTTCTATCTGATTTGTTAAATATGCAATTTTAACTAAAGGCGGAAGGCTTGCTCTCCGGGAGTGTGCCCCTGTCCAGCGAAATAAAGATCTCTAAGATTGTATACTAATCTGAGTATTCTTTAGCTTCAAAATATTATCACATATTCCTACTTAGTATGTGGGTACCGCAAAGAATGAAAACCCATAGCGCAACTATTGCGGGTTTCAAATTCCTTAGATTCGTCAGCCCATAACGAGATGTGTGGTTGACCGTTCAGTCTGTGCAATTTGTTTAGGGAAAACAACAAAAACAAAATACTATTTTTGCTAACGCTTCCCTCATCCGTTGCCCAGGCTCTCTTGCAAACGAGCGCGCGAATGAGGGAAGAAATGCCTAGCGGAAACGTGGACGCGGTTGACATCCGCGTTTCCGCTAGAGGTGAAATTGCACTGCCAAACGGTCAGTATGTATTTATTATGCTTATATGATATGCATGATATGTTCATGCTGTGCAGGATGCGTCCCTGTTGGGCGTGAGTCGAGTTGGCTGGCTCGAATCACGCCCATTACCCCCCTCACAAGAACCGTCCAGCATCCTAGATTCCGAACGGATCTTGCTTCCACCCCTTTCTAATTTAAGCAGAATTGCCTGCACACTCGGTATCGTGGTCAGGAACTCGCGTAGAATTACGTATCTGGTTCGATGAAAGCCACGTACGGTACCTGGTTCACTGAAAGCCCCGTATCTGGTTCAACGAAAGCCCCGTATCTGGTTCAATAAAAGCCCTGCATCTGGTTCAACGAAAGCCCCGTATCCGGTTCAACGAAATGCCCGTATCTGGTTCAACGAAATGCCCCGTATCTGGTTCAATGAAAGCCCCGTATCTGGCTCAGTGAAAGCCTCGTATCTGGTTCGGAAAGCCCTGTACCTGGTTCAACGAAAGCCCTCGTTTCTGGTCTGAGAGCCCCGTATCCGGTTCAATGAAAGCCCCGTATCCGGTTCAGTGAAAGCCCCAGATCCTGTCCAAGAAAGCCCCGTATCTGGGTTCAACGAAAGCCCCGTATCTGGTTCAAGAGAGCCCGGTATCTGGTTCAACGAAAGCCCTCGATCCGTCTGAAAGCCCCGTATCTCGGTTCAAAGGATGCCCCGCATCTGGTCTGAAAGCCCCGTATCTGGTTCAATGAAAGCCCCGTATCTGGTTCAATGAAAGCCCCGGTTCAATGAAAGCCCCGTATCTGGTTCAATGAAAGCCCCGTAATCTTGCTTGCACAAAAAAAGGTGTTCCTACCACTTATTACGTGCAAGGGCAACACACCTTTCATTTTTGATGGAGAATCTTTTACCCTGTCCTCTTTCTTGAATAGAGGACAGTAAAAGGCATACCATCAGTGTGTTGAATAGTACAACGACACCCGCCGTTGTCGCAAGAAAGGCACACCCTGCTGTACTTTTTCGGAGGCTTCCTCATGTTTGCAATAACCAAGTCAACAGGTGGGGTGGGGGGGAAATAATACAAACGGTGATATTACACACATGTGCTTGTGTCACAAATTTATTCCCCAAAAACATGACATAATTTCTATTCCCCATTTAGCACTTTTCTATTCCTCGATAACCATATTTCCATGCTAAATCGTATCGAAGTTGTGTCTGGATGTCAGTATGGCAGATTATGCTTAACATATATGTGTGACGATCTGACATGCTTGCAGCTTTGCGAAGAGTTTTGCGGTGCTCCCACCATGGGTGGTACTGTATGGTTGGCGATACCAGGCTGCGCTTGCGCTGTCTTGTCAACGGACGATCAACCATTGCGCAAGGGCCTTTTGAACAATGGTCAATTTTGGTTGATAAATTTAGGGCCACAATATTTTTGAAGCTTTGGTACAAGTACCTGGCTCTAGCTACCGCTATGCCTACACATCTCCTCTTGGCACAAGTAGTACAAACATCTTCCACACCGGTAACACCTAGACACGTACCAACCTAATTCTTTATCGCTCAACACTTGCCAGAGTTGTACACGTATTCATGGTCATTATAATGAATACACATAGACAAAATTGATTGGTTGGGACAAATTGCACAATGCGTGGTATTAAGACATAGTGGATATAAACAAATATAATTGATCGATCGATTGTGATAGTAATCATGATGTGGACACACATCGATTAATGTTCCCACCTTCTGAAGTGCACTCATACGTGTGCGCACCTCCACGCGGGCCGCAGCTAGCTTATACCAATTGGCTTACACCGGCAGCAGCAGCGGCAGCACTGCCTGTCCCTGCTGTCATTTTCTTCCTCTCAAATATCAATCGAGAATCGTCACGTTGTTGGGTAGTGCTTTTGTATCCGACAGTTTGTTGTATTTCAAACAGATGGCGATTTGTGCGACAATGATGTGGTGGGTTGCCTATGTCTGTAGGATCCGATGTGCCCGACCAATACAGCGACTATGATGAAGAGGCTGGATGACACCGGTGTTGTGGCACAGTGTTACGACATTGAAAATCATATCCTCCACCATGCTGATTCGAAGAACACTACCTCCAGCGGCGGCAATGAATCTGCATATATGAATCCTGTAACAAACGGATTCTGTACCAACTGCTATTGGCCTTTGCACGAAGTCATAATCACAAGCAGTTACGATGATGACAATGCCACGTGGTGTGCAGTCCTCGAGGACAGCAATCCGTTCGATGACCATCAGCGCAGATATGTCAGAACAGAGAACTCCGAAAAAATGACCGAGGCACCACACAGCAATGCCACCGTCAAGCATATGGGGCCAACAGACACAAATGGAACAGCAGTCCATAATACCTCTCTCTCTCGGATTGACCAGGCGTTCCTGAGTGCCGAATATCTCGCATGTCAAATGAATGTCTTTGCCGCACTGGAGAATGTTACTACAACTGGTTCCGGAAGGGAGACGCCAATACTGACGCATCACGTCATTCAAGATCTCATGTTTGACGATTGCGAGCAAGAAGCATTTTTTGAGCTTAACAATGATTGGCTTCAAGAAAGGAAAACTGAATGTAACTGTCCCTAGTGATATCGTTGTGGCAAACACCGCCGCCGCCCCCGGCACTTTATCGAAACAACCACGCCTTCATAAGACTTCCATGCAATAAACACAGTGATAGACTGAGTGTGACTAATATGTGGACTAATGATCCACCAACTTATATTGGCTCGTTATGGATATGGCATATAGCATGCAATTTTAGCTAAGTCTACTCACTCAAAACATCAATTCCTGAACGTTATTGACAGAGAATATTCCTTCGTCCATCGTGCGATTCATTGCTCCTTGTGATCTTTCCAGCAACGAGTAGTGAAGGCCCAGCTTCTTGTAAACATATTCTTCGTAGAATAACATATCAGCCTGCCCGGCAGAAACCACCATCCACCAACCTTAAGAGAGAGAGAGAGAGAGAGAGAGAGAGAAAGAGGAGGGAGGGAGGGAGGGAGGGGAGTAAGTGTTTGCATTTGTGCATGTGGCACTGCGACACATGGCTGTCAAGCTGCAATAGACACCTGCATGGACAGGCGAATGGCCTCTCGAGGAAAGGGGGCATCTCGAGGAAAGGGGGGAGTGAATATCAGGAGGGCACGCACTTCAGCTGATTTTCTTGCACGAAGCATTTTGCGAACGAATAAGGCAGCTAATATTTTGACCGTGAAAGTCTTGATGATGTGCATGCCGAAAGTGTCCAACATTAGTGCAATCAACCAATCCCGCAAGATTTGGGACTCTGCCGATTTGCCAAGCATGTTGCGAATGAGAGTTGAATACGTGATGAGCAGCCATACGAGTGTGATCCACCACACCCCGATAACAATGTAGCACACCCTAACTAGTAAGGAGTCCAGCTCGTTCCGAATCCGGAAAACACTGGCCACCCCTGATAACATTTCCTGTCTTCGTATTGCATATTCTTGTTGGACTTCCATATCCTGAAGTATTAGCCCAGGGTCCCTGCCTCCCTCTCCTCCCCTCTCCCATCATTTCCCCCCATATCCACAACCACCCTCTCCTCAGATGATTATGCCCTTCATTGTTTTAGGACGCCTACGATATTGCTCATTTGCTTCATCCCAATGTCTGATATCAAGTGCAGTAGATTAGGGAAGCTTCTCAAGGGCTGCTGTTTTGAGATGAAGGCAAAAGAGTGTCAAGCAAAGTTGCCAAGGATGCTACATTCCAGGTCGGTGGTGTTCTTCCCTGCTTGCCACTCCCCTAGAGCAGTAGCAGCAGCGGCAGCGGCATCAAAAGGAGTGGACAGGTCAGCAGTATACCTGCCGAGCGCCCTTGTCCTGTAAAAGAAGATGACTGCTTCACGGAAACTGCAATACCGCGCATGTAACTTCGTATAGATCAATTTAGCCTGAAAGAAAACCTCGTCGACACTACGGGTGATATACTGAAAGTAGATGGAAAAGGCCTGGCCGAGATGTTGCTGGTCAAAGAGTATGGTGAGGATCACAAACCACAACATCTCTATCCGCGCCATGTTCGGCTCTCCGAACACCTTTTGCCACCTGCGATGAGTTCAGCCAACACAATCACATGCGCGTGACACAATCGTATGCGCGTGACACAATCGCATGCGCGTGCCACAATCACATGCGCGTGACACAATGGCAGAGCCATATCTAGACGAGCAGTCAATCCACGCAAAGCAAGCTTCCTCTGCCGAGCGCTGTGTATGGACTCGGAAGTGGGCAATCAACAGAAAGCTGTCCATGAATTTCCTCAGACGGCATGTCACAGGCGAGTAGGCAAGCAGTGGCATCCCACTGGTGCCCGAACGAGTCTGTAGTCACAGTCTCAGCACCTCTGCCGTGTCCCTTGTAAGCTCCGATGAACAATAATCATCACTTTTTTGCAGCATGGGCATTTTGAGCTGAGTTGGCAGCATGCAAATCACAAGTAAATTAGATGAGCACCTAACTACATTTTGACTTGTCACTGGCTTTCAGCCCAACGTAATGTGCACAGTATAATATACATGGCATACGCCGCCTTGAGAGGGCGCACCTTGCGGAGGGCTTGTGGCGCAAGCTGCGCGGGATCACCGGGCTGCCACCAATGTAGCGGCTTGAGAGGGCTCACCTTGTGGAGGGCTTGTGGCGCAAGCTGCGCGGGATCACCGGGCTGCCACCAATGTAGCGGCTTGAGAGGTCGCACCTTGTGGAGGGCTTGTGGCGCAAGCTGCGCGGGATCACCGGGCTGCCACCAATGTAGCGGCTTGAGAGGGCGCACCTTGCGGAGGGCTTGTGGCGCAAGCTGCGCGGGATCACCGGGCTGCCACCAATGGTAAACAGGGCGGAGAAGGTCCGCGCGATGGGCAGCATGATGACAACGGAGATCAGGGAGCTCCAGGCGCGGTCCCGCCAACTGTCTGGATCTGGAAATGCGCCAAAGCATTCCTGATTGTTGGGGTCCAGATGGTCCGGCAGCAGGCCCTGAGGGCCACCAGCCCACGCGCGTGTGAAAAGGAGGAAGGTGCAGGAGGGGCCAAACAAAGCGTGGCAGAGACGGGTGCGTACATGCAGCTAAGGTCTTGGAGGGGGATGAGGGCGTATGCACTGACCGATACTATCAACTTTTACTTTTAGGCATGCCACCAACTTTTAGAGAACTGGATCCTATCTAGAGGCTCAGCATGGGAAGTTGGGGGTTGGGGCGAGATGTGACAATGGGAGGCGAAGTGCTTTCGAAGCGCCCGATGCGGTTTATGATGGGCTCTGGCTTTCTCGCACACCGAATGTAAAAAAGGCACGTGGAATGAGGCTTTATCTTGCTTTTAGAGGCTGAATGCTCAGTTGGGATTCGATGAGTAAACGAGCACGCCGAACTCAAACAGTGACTGTCGAAGAAAATCTTGCTTCGCTGGCCGGGACCTCGGCGGTGTGCCTGAGGTATCCTAAAAATGGAAATTGTGATCAAAGTACATGGCTTTGGCTTAACACTCGACAAGTACTGACGCCTCGGTGTGGCTGCCTCACCTGGTCTCTCTGCCAGAACAGGCCCAAGCACGTGCTTTCTCCCCAACAAGGCTCTCCAGTGGCCAGCGCACTGCAGCCGAGGTGCTCGCGGTAGCAGTCGCACTCGGTGGTGCCCTTGCTGTAGAACAGCATCAGTTGTACCATCAGCATGACCAGCATGTTGTTGGCCTGCACAACCACCCGCTGCGTGCGCGAAAAAGGGTCCAAGAAGGAGGCCATCCAGATGGACACCCAGGGGTGCGAAAAGCACAGCGTGCGCCAGAGCTCTTTCCACTGCTGGATGTGCTTTGCACGCCGCTCCCAGTCCGTCTGCAGCTTGTCCCAGCGCTTCATCT
Organism: Cymbomonas tetramitiformis; assembly: GCA_001247695.2. Classification (NCBI taxonomy): domain Eukaryota; kingdom Viridiplantae; phylum Chlorophyta; class Pyramimonadophyceae; order Pyramimonadales; family Pyramimonadaceae; genus Cymbomonas; species Cymbomonas tetramitiformis. Next base: position 36,267 of record LGRX02009198.1, on the reverse strand, counting down.
CCTCCTGGCTCGCCTTCCGGAACAGCGCGAGGTTACTGAGGTGCTCGGCATGCCAGATGTCCACCACGGCCCTCGCCTGCCCTTGCCAAGCCCCCTCCCCCCTTCCATGAGCGACAAAGTCATCCACAGATCTCCGGAATGCTTCGTCTGACAATCCCGGAAATGTAACTTCATTCTTGTAGTCGATAGCACGTTCTGTGCTTGAAACCTGCTTTCTACCCAGGGTCAAAAGTCTCGGTACAGACCGGGGCCGGTCTGCGTCATGCGTATGCACTCCACGCCAACGTTTCTCATATACCCCCCCGCCCCATCCCAGGTTCGTGGTCCAAGATCTCTGTCACCTCTCACCCACCCACGCTGCGCGCCCACACAATCATGTGCAGGGCCATGTCTCATTGGAGCGCACAGACCATTGGAAGCAGGGCGATCAGGATGAGGAGTGTGGGAGTTGGTGGAGGAGGTGGATATAAAGGGAGAGCCTTGCCTGTTCCCGGGCGTGCGAGAGCAGGCTGTGCAACGCTGGGTCGTCTTTGCAGATTGTCTGTGGAGCCACAGACATACGCCAGGGTTGCCAATGCGAGACGACCTACTGCCACTGTGCCAGGTTTTCAGCCAGGCATGTATAGTCGACCGAGAGAAGCATATCGACGCCACGATGCATCCGAATGCGCAGCACAGGGGTGGTTGGATGGGGGTTGCAGGGTAACACGCTTGCGCCATACAAGCATGATCCAAGTGCAAGCCGCCATACATCTTGAAGTCATACTACATCTTGATGTCATTTTCCGGTGCATCTCGAGTGCGTCCACCAACAAATGGAAGAACATACAGGTGCTAGGAGCTAGGCTTCCCTCTCGTTGTGTAGCTTGACAGATGCCGATGGCGCTGAGAAAGCAGGTGGTGGTGCTAGTCTAACGGGAAGGCATTTTTGAGCCAGTTGTCAACGGGCGCGCGCATCATTTTCGGAGGTTGATGAGCGGACATCTTAGTCTGACAATCACCCTGACGGATGGAGACGCCCGCACTGGGAGCATGCGCCAAGGCTCGATCGCGGAGATGCACCTGAACGGAGTCCTCAGCAAGGTCCTCGAGGGTACGGTGCTCGGCAGCTGGCGCTTCCGGATTGATGATCCACTTGAAGGGGAGCTTCTTATAACGCTCGATGGCACACAGGGTGGCCCACAGTTGGTGCATGGTGTTTGTGTTATCGCCTACTTCACGCCCGTCCCTCAACCCCTTGAGATCGGGCACTGTGAACGGAGCGGCGGACCGGTTCGGATGTATTATTGTGTTGGATCTAAGCCGGCAATACCTACCTGGAGATCAGCTTTTTGAGACTCCTCCAGGTGAATGGGGGCAAGAGGAAGAAGAACAATGTATGATTTTGTAAAACAAATATGCAGACTGCTGCGTGTCTCATGCGCATGACCGTGCATGTGCCATGGTGATCCAGGCCGGTGCGTAGATTTGGCTCGAAGCCTGACGCAGGGCAATGTGTCACCCTGCCTGTCTATACCGTAAATGAAGAAATACGGTCACTAGAGTCTGTGGTATACGGAGCCCCCGACGACGTAATGCGTGACAGTCGCTGCACCCAACACAGGTTACGCCGAATGCGCAGTTTGTGGTCTGACCGTGACTTGTTGCGGCTGCTTGGGGTGGACGCAATGGCCAAATCAGCATGCAAGCAGCAGAAGATGATCGAGACCGTGTCTACATGGATATTGTGATGGGCGCAGGTTGGCGGCTGGAAGAGATCAGGATAGAGATGCACTTGAAGTGGGCATACACAAGCCGAGCGGGGGATAGTGTCTGCGAGGAACGCGGGAAGGGAGTAGGGAAGGGTGCAAAGTGCTCCGCACTTTGTTGCGCTTGCTCGAACAACCGCTGTGGGATAGCTTCGATCATTTCGTTCACGTCCAAGTCCACGATGCCGATGCTCAGGTTGTTGTAGGTGTCACCAGCATGCAGCGCAGTGGCCAGCGCGGAGCTGGGCATATACGAACCATCCTCTTCCTGCAGGAAAATGAGGCGCCACAACATGCTGCGGTGGTACCATCCATGTGGCTGGTGTTGGTCGCATGCCACCATCACCTGCATGACCCACCCAACACGCATGCTGGACGGCTGGCATCACCCACGTCGTTGATTGGGATTGACAATCTCGAGCGCTCAGCAAGTCGCTCGCCTGCATGTTTCGTTGCATCAGCTGCCGCCCAGCCAAGGTGTTGGTTGGACAGCCCCTCCACGCCCTCGTGCTGTATCGGAGCGCTGGCTATCCGTCCAGCGCTGCCGGCATATCTGGTGTATGGAATTTGGTTTTTGATCATCAAGGCATCGCCAGGCCAACAGGAGGTATGATCAGGCATGCGGCAGATAAGTGCTGTGACAAGAAGCCCTAGGTTGTACATTGAATGCACATCTCACACACTGCGGCGGAGCACATCTCTGATTCATCTGATGCACCCGGTAGCCCCACGGAGACCTGAACCGTCCTCAATCCCACGCGACCATCAATCATCGTGGCTCCTGCTGCTTTCATTTTAGCCGCTTCTCACCGCAGAAGGCGAGCGGAAGCAGGGGGGTGATGCAGCGCCTACTACCATAGGGGCAGAGGAGGGCGCATGCCGCAATGTTGCTCCTGAGTACTCACCGTGAAGATGTGCGTGTAGTAGCCCATGCTGCGTTTCAGTGGGGTTTCCCAGTTCAGCGTGTTTGCAAAATGGAGCTGCTGCTTGATCCGGTCTTCGTCGAGGACCTTCTTCACCATCAGGTAAGCCATCAACAATGCAGTGCCCAACAGCCGCTCGATGGGGATGGTGATGTCGGAGATTGACTTCTCGTATTCAGTTTCAGTGGCGTCTGTGTGGTTAGTGTTCGCAGGAGCGTTGCGGACCCTGCCCCGCCGGCGTTGCTGTTTTCTCATGAGCTTGTTTAGTTGATTGTGCCTGCCCCGTCGACGCACATGGACCAACCGGGCACCGCCAGATGTCAGACAGTAACGGTGGACGTCATTTCAATAGCTGCGAGCCTTCGAATCAGGCCGCGACGACGATCCAAGACGTGATAGGAGGCATAATGCACGCCAATCAAAATTAGCCTAACCGCTATCAAGAGGATGCAAATGCAGGAGTTTGCTGACGAGGCAGTGGCCTGCCGGCTGAGCACCAGCCTGGAGCCGCGTGTCATGTTTGCTGACCACAAGTCTGCCGGAACATCAGTTCCTAGTTCTCATTCCCTCCATTGTCCAATCAAACTTGGGTACCGCGACACAAGATGATGGCACTGTCTAAAACTAATTTGGAACGTAACTAACATCAAGCAATGATGGACGCCAGTTGAGGGACGCGCGCCAGTTGAGACCAGCCACAAATAGACCAGCAGAAGAAAGGAGTGTGCAGGCGCTCCGCGAGCCTCGATCAGGTATACGAGCAATGCAGAACAGTATGAGAACAGAACAGAACATAACAGTCTATGAACAAATGGCAGCATGCAGCCCAGTATAACCTGTAGATGTACATGATAATAGTTGAGTACATCATACAGACGTATCGATGCATCTGCCAAGTACAAACACACCCAGACAACACAGAGCTCCTGCTGCTGGAAGACAGCATGGTATGTGCATACTTTTGAGTACAAGACATGGTTCAAGGTAAGTGGACAGTCGAGGGGAACTGACGCACAAGGAAGGACTATAGCAGCACAAACTTCGACAGGGGGTGCCAATGAAGCGAACTCGGCTGAAATCTGCGGCCCGCAAGAGCTCAGGGTGTACTAGACAATCGGTGGCGATAGATGCTCGTGTTAATTTTACGATTTGCGTAGTTCTGGATCCCCTCTGTCTACAAAGCGGCCTGCAGGATCGGTCTTTGGCGATGAGGTAAGGCAAGGTTAAGGTATATCTCACCAATCATCTGATGCAGACTTACACAACTCGGAGAAGTCCGTGCTCCTATTCGCCATTTTGCGCATCTCGGGCATCGGCATGTTCAACTGCAGCTGGCCTAGACTGCTGCCCATCATCTCCAGCAGATTTTCGCTGTGGTGTAAATCCTGTGCCTCCCATTGCATCACGATGAACACTGCACACACCTTGAGCTTTACAGCAATGCGCCGCCGCCGTTGAACTCCAATAAGGTCCCAGACTTGCTTGTCTGGCAGCTCCACGCTTGCCTCATCCATGTTCCTCAGCGCCTGTGCAGCCAGCCAGCCGCGTGCAGGTGGGCCGTCATTAGTATTACTTGAACAAAGCATGGTACCTTCCCGCTGTTCTGGGTTCGTCCTGGTGCCAGCACAGGCCAGTACACAGGTGCCGGAAGCGACTCTTCTTGTGGACCACCTCTAGCTATAATGACCGCATCTGAGGCCCGCTTGGATCTGCAGGCTCGCTCACTAAATTCTAACTGATCTTCTATTGCATGCTGAGCCCATCAGTCACGCCACTCTCTTAACATGCGGTTGAGTGCAGGAGAGAAACGAGAGAGAGAGAGAGAGAGTTGGATAGTAGGGTGCATGTCCCTACTCCTATTTGCACGGCATGTATGACTCACATCGGTAGAAAGCTCGAGAGTGGCGCAGAAGGGGCGGTGGGCGGCGGACTTTGTAGGCGGATTGGAGTTGGCGCAGGTACTGGAGGAGCCCCACGCGCATGCCCAACCCACTCCAGCGGCTTTGGTACTGCTTAGCAAGCCTGAGACGCGCGAGCAATATGCGGCGGTGACGGACGATTTGGCGCTCCTCGCGCTGCTGCAGTGATAGATATTCGCTCTCCACCTGAACTTGCACTGCATCGTTCCCCTCTTCTTGAGCTTGAGAAGCCAAAGGAGGTTCTTTACCATGCACTGACTCTATCCACATCTTGGAATTGGTATACCTGCGAAGGGTCGCCACGGATGGCTTCCTTGGGCGCAGGGATTTGGGACGCTTTTCTAGTTTGATCATGCCTCGGCGCGCGTTGCCGCTTAGCGTGGCTCGAACAGGCCGCTCCTCCCCGAGCTCCCCGAGCTCAATCGTAGCGCAACGCCTCGCCAAGGTCTGCGGCGCCGTGGCTCTCTGGTCGGCAGCATTTTGGTGCTTCTCGGTCACTCGCGCACGTTTGAACACCTCGAGTCCCTCTTCAGCCTGTTTCCCCACACGCCGGCCAGTGGGATGACTCAACATTGCTACTGCACCAGGACAGCATCACTTCTTTAACGGTGGTTAGCATGAGGAGCCCGCCAACTGCGCTTGGATGCTCCAAAGATCTTGGAACGGTCAGGTTGCGCCGGTGAGGTTGAGTCAGAACTCAGAAACTCCCACTGGCTTGGGGGGGAAGCATGCCAGCTCGGTCCGGGCCTTCTTTGCCTGCTAAAGCCTCTGCTGAATCCTCACATAGAAAATTGAACATGGCACTTAGCTATAAGCCAACCTCGTTCAAGCTTCAGAGAGAAATGTGAGCGCCGAACTACTTTGCGCGGGCGCAAGCCTGCTCGTCTAGGGAGCCCTTTGCATCAGCCACTTTAAGAATTACATCTTATTGCGTGGCACATTCCTGTTGGAGGACAAGGTAAGCGCAGCTACTTGGTAGCATCCGCCGGGGCCTGTGCACCATCAGGTACCAGACACCGTGCATTGCACGACTGCTGGATTCATACCTGTGCGGGGGAAACCCGCCAGCAATGCCGTGCACTCCCATAGATGGAAAAATCACTCTTCTTTGGGCAGTCTTCGTGGTACTACAACAACCTACGGTATCAGGCTGAAACGGGAGGGTCCGAGCACATACCTGTCCAGCCTCAGCGTGGCTACACACTGTGTTGATGGTCCCCAGAGAGGCTCCAACTCCCTTCAAGAGCACAGCCAACTGATGAGCAGACATCTCTGCTTGCTCGACCGCATGCTCGAAGGCGCCGTCACGCTCCCCACCGGTGCGCACCCTTGCCACAGCGGCTTGCAGCTCGCCCCAATGCTTGGCCCGCCGCGCCAGCTGGCCCGCCACTGCCAGCTCCACTGCTTCTGCGTCCGTGACAACGGCACCGGATGCATCAACTCCGAGCGCGAGACGAACTGCTTTCCCAACCCCCATTAGGTCGACCACCTCTGCATCTTGCGCAGTGACGACTTTGATTGCCTCCTTTGCAGCAACCCTTTCCGCGGCTTTACTGCTGAGGGAGCCGATCCGCTGCCTGCTGGTAGCCCCTGACGGCGTTGACTGCATGGTGGATGGTGACAACGGCGACGAAGCCCTGCTGCCACTCTCGTGCACCGCCCTCGTTAGCAGCAACACCTTGGATGCCTGGTCAGCGCTTCCAAACGCCGGTGAGCCGCTTCCCTCCACCCCGGAGCCGCGCCAGCTTTCTGATCCGTTGCTGTCAGACCTCGAAGGTGGCGTAAGTGGTTTAGTGCTGCGCTGCTGCTCACCGCTGGCATCGGGTGATGGCTCAGTCTGCCACCCCTCAAGGAGGCGGATGCCCTCGTTAGACGCCACCCCCCCCTCACTGTCCTCCTCCCCTTCAACCTCCTCCTCCGTGGATTCCTCCGAGCTACTATGATCGTGTGCCTCCTCCTTTCCCTCCTCCTCTCGCAGAGGATGTAACGCGTGCGAGGTCTGCCTGGGAGAAGGAGCGTCGCTGAGGAGCATTTGCGTTTGCATGCCCGCGAGCTCCATGTCGTGGTGGGGCATCCCTTGTGGATCCCCGTGGGCTCGGCTCGGGGAATCACTCCCCTCATGGGGTGAACCCGTTGAGAGCTCTGCAGATGCCACTGCAGATGATGTGGTAGCACCAAGGATGGGCTCTGCGCTGGAACCTAAGGGGTCTCCCTTTGGCAGGCGATCCTCGGCGTCATCCCAGTCGACTTCCTCATCCTCAACTTCCAGAATTTCTTCTCTCACGAGCTGTCCACGACACCACAACCTCTGACCACACTTAAGCACACGCAGCCTCCGACCACACTTAAGTACACGCAGCAGGGCCGTTGGTTGCAATTTTTACGTGTCGATAACGCCAAATTCCAATTTTCGCTGGATGATGCCCAGGCAGCTCCGACACAGAGCAAGGAACCAATGATATTCAAAACGGCGCCATTCATCCAGTCAGCATTACAATGCCACCGGACTCTAATCTCGGGCGTCGTTTAGAGCGCAAGTAAACTCAGTGATGCACTGCGAATGGAGTGAGCAACCGAAAGGTGCTGCGGCATGGTGGGCGCATCACCGGGTCTATGTGGGCTTGATCAATCGAGCCGAGCCTGGATGAGCGCCGATCAAAGCTCGAGGAACTCATCTCCTCAAGGCCTGCGGCTGGAGCCTCCAGAAGACCCGACCGCAAGGCAAACTCCGTCACCTTCCTCGTGTCCTCCTCCACACTTTTTTCCCACACGTCCTGCCGAATGGCTCACCCCCCTCCACCGCTCCTCCCAGCACACATCCGCGCCCACTCATGCTGCGAAAGATTTAGCACCACCAGCAGAAGAGCCAAGGTCAAGCTTGCCGCACAGTCAGCATCGCCATCCAAACAAGCTTCCTCTCTTTAGCACGGCACCCTTCGACCTTTCAGGATCATCTGAACATCGTAGAACAGGACTCGCATTCATCACTACAGCAAAGCGCGGTATATAAGAAGATGGGCATGTAAGAAGCTGGTCGCTAGTTATTAGGCTTCGAGCCGTTGAAAGTGTAATGAAATGTCATCTCAAATATGGAAAGTCGTTTACGAAGCCAGCCGCTAGCATTTTTGCCCCAGCTTCTTACAAGCCGCGCTTTACCGTAAGAGTGGCTCTTGGTCCCACTCTGCAAATCGGTTTGGGCACGGCAATTGGGCAATCCGCCTCAGCCACGTGGTGAGATCTGTCTCACGTGCACATTTATTTTTGAGTCATAAACTCGTGACGAGCGCGGTGTTCCACCTTCAAATTACGATGAATATGGCACACCGCCAGAGGGTTTGTGCTGTGGCAACATGACATAATGCGCCTACGCCATACCCAAAAACTTTTGACGTGGTGGATAGAGTTCTCAAGTCCAACAGTTTGGGCATACAATGTTTATATCCTTGAACCATGAGGCATGCCACGTGAGTCAGCCTCGTACAACAAACCACCTGCTCGTTCCTCAGGCACGCTCAAATAGCCAATTTTTGAGAGAGTTTGTGAATTAGCACCCACCGGCTTTGGGCACTGAATTGAACCGGCCGGTCATCCATGCAGGTGGACAGACCTTGATAGACGCAAGAGCCACATTCTTACAGTTCCAACAGCACAGTTTTAACACAAATCGGAGAACCCTATCCAGCGGTTCAGCGATCCTCCATCGAGTCATTCCTCCAATGAAAAAAACCGTGTAATTGTGTGTGACTGAGCGGCTTCTGCTGGCGGCTTCAGGAATAGAGTTCAAGTACTGTGTCAGTGGATGTAGTCTGTCCGACTCCCCTGGAGCACCGGATACCGTTTAAGTTATGAAATGTAGGAAGAGCTGCCTTGTTCCCTTCCATCTCAGAGGCAAAGGAGTCCACCAAGATCACCGCTCTGGGCTACATCTTGCCTTTAATACAAGAAATACTGGCGAATTCGTCAACACGAATTTCATAGGCAGCATTCTCCACTGCACTCTCACTGCTCCCTAAACCTCTCAGTGGCATCCCAACAATGAGCAGAAGAGCTTCAGCGGAGAATCCGACGTATGCAATGCTTCAAGGAATACCGGAGGAAGGAGCGAATGCTCGTCATGCATCAATGGATGACCGTCATGCAATGGATGACCGTGTGGGCCAACTGTGTGTTGGCATCTGGGTGCCTCAATCTCACAGGGTTGACGCCGTAGGCTTGTTATGCGTTGACCGATGGGCTTGAGAAGCTTGGCACGTTCATTGTTTTGGCAACGAGTGGCGGCATCGCTCTTTTCCCCGCAACACAGAAGGGGGGGACAAATGAATTCGCATCCCCTTCTCTTGGCATTGCGATGATCAAAGCTCGTCCGCAATCTGAATAATGTCAGCAATGAATTTTGGCAGGAGCTCTCCGCTAATCCAAAAATGGGGTGGCAGTAGGGAGAGAGGAGGGGGGAGCTCTTGCCACAGTGCGCGTGAACTGGCTTCGCAGGGCACACCTGTCCAATAGGCTGCTGCTGGATGTTGGAATCGCCCTGCAGTAACTTGCGAACATACATCGTACGTAATCTTGTTGGCCTTTGTGCGCGCTGCAGCTGGGCTGATCCACCGAGCTGAGCAGTGAAGCTCTGTGAAGAGTCGATCTGCTTGCGGGCGCCGGGCAGCGCACTCTTCACAGGTAGCTCATCACAGCGTGGGGAGGCGGGGCCACGCAGCCTCAGGCTCCGCCTGCTCTTGGCTCTTAAATCCCTCCTACTTGGTGAGTTGATGAGGCCTTCACACACTGCATGGGGGCCATGGCCCGTTGGATGGCTCCCATCTTGGGGTGGAATGCGAGGAGAAAACATCGAAAACACATGCATGTCCAGCGCGGAGCCTTCGCGTTTTCGAGCTGCGAAGCGCTCAATCAGACTCTGCCGCCTGTTGCGGGGTCGCCCTTCAACGCACTCCACCACCGGTTCTGATGACGAGGAGCTCGTTTGAATGCTTGGTACCTGCGCAAGTCCTTCACGGCCTTGCCCACCTGGTGAGCAGATCCATGGAGCTTCTTTGCCCTGGGTGCTGTCGCCAGCATCCACTTTCACCCCCAGTGTTGATAATGAGCGACGCATAGCAGGTGTGATGGCCCAGCCGGACGCTAGCGCTTCCGAGATCGCTTGCATGTTTGGCACCTCCGCAGGTCCTTCACGACCTTGCCGGGCTGATGACCAGTTCTGTGGGGCTTCTGCGCCCTGGCTGCTGGTGCCAGCTGCCACTTTCAGTGTTGATAATGAGCGACGCATAGCAGGTGTGATGCCGCAGCCGACAGCGACGGCGTGCGCTTCCGAACTTGCTTGGATGTTTGGCACGCCCGCAAGTCCTCCACGGCCTTGCCCACCTGGTGAGCAGATCGATGGGGCTTCTGCGCCCTGGGTGCTGGCGCCAGCATCCCCTTTCAGCCCCAGTGTTGGTACTGAGCGAAGCATAGCAGGTGTGATGCCGCAGCCGGCAGCGTGCGCTGCAGGGTTGTTGTTTGAGCGTAGGTGGCTGATATTCTGCTCGGAATGCATCGGCACACTGAAGGATACCTGCGATTCCTGCCCATGACCAAAGACGACCCCCTCTCCTCTCCTCATCCCACAGCCGGGCATTGTCAGCAGCCCTACTGCATGCGTATGCTAGGGCCAAGGCAGCAACGGAAACTGAGGTTGCATTAACAAAATGCTATTATTTCAACAAACACTACAGGAAAGCTGGCGGCGACCTACCAAGACACACCGAGGCCACATGAATTGAAATCAAGCAACTGCGTACGTAGGCACTCGAATGCGCCTTGCCACATGGTGCATCGCAGCTGATCGGTGAGCGCTGTGCGCCACGTGGTGCTCCCTCTATGTCATTCATGCTTCCCAGGGTACGATGCTCATGGGTTGACTGTGTGCTGCAAGCGTGAGCTACGAGAGTTGAGCCTAGGGAAGCATGCCGCTTCGCAGCGGCGCGAATGGGGAAAGGAGCCCGCTGCAACCTGCGAGCTGCGCGCTCAGAACATTGGGAAATGGGAGAAAATTCGATGTGTTTTGCCCTCTTGTTGGCAGGAGGCACAGCTATAATCATGGTTCATGGACTGTGGCGCAATCCGAGGATGATGGGCAATCCTCTGTTTGCACCATACACGCAAATGACGCCTTCCTAGAAGCTAGGAACGGCCAACTTTTGGAGGGTGATGTGGAATACACCCCTGGCATTGTTGTTTCTGGAATAAATTAATTTCGCACCCCTATAATTGCATAGGGACGACAATGACAATAGTCAAATCTGATTAATTAAATCAAAGCATGAGAAATTCCCTTACAATAGACAATAAATAATAACTTAAATCCGGCAAGCAAAATACACTGACCGACAAACAAACAATCAATCATGATTTAATGCGAAGTCCCTGCTTACAGGGCATATTTGACAAACAAACCAATTGTAATATAGGTCCTTGATCTTTAGACTACCACTGCGCAGTCAATGTTGTTGGAGTTGCCGAAACCAGCAACAGGGAACAGGTTTCACTTGAAACAGGTTGCATGCCCTGAAAGCACGAAACCGTGGAAACCATCGATGAGACGCCGGAAAAAAAACCCAAGAAGTCGACATGTGGCGCGATCGAAATTTGATCTAATGGCCAACAAACAATCGATAATGAATTAATGGATGCCCAGCGCTTTTGGAGACAAACCAACAATCGACAATCGTAATAAATTAAGTCTATCGGCGAATCATGGGTTCCGACAAACAAAGCGATCCGAAAAGAATTAAATCGACGGTCGTGTCGTTTGTCAGCAGAATTTTTTTTTCGATACCCAAAAAGCGATTAACAAAACAACACTGCCAGGGATGTAGGGTGTGCATTCCTCTCCTCGGAAGGTGGGCTGACCTGCGTCTCGGGCTTTCGAGGGCGCCTGTGGCGGTCCGCCACGAGCATTGGTAGCCGCGATCGATTTCCCTCTGTGAACTTTTTGTCGAATTTTGAGAACTTTTTGAGAATGGTACTGTGCAACTGCTGATCAGTGATTTTGGTGCTGTTTGTGAAGGAGGAGTGGTTATTGTGCAACTGCTGATCAGTGATTTTGGTGCTGTTTGTGAAGGAGGAGTGGTTATTGTGCAACTGCTGATCAGTGATTTTGGTGCTGTTTGTGAAGGAGGAGGTTGTGCAACTGCTGATCAGTGATTTTGGTGCTGTTTGTGAAGGAGGAGTGGTTATCGTGCAATTGCTGATCAGTGATTTTGGTGCTGTTTGTAAAGGAGGAGTGGTTATCGTGCAACTGCTGATCAGTGATTTTGGTGCTGTTTGTGAAGGAGGAGTGCTTATTTGGCTTCTTCCTAGAGACCTGTAGCACGCTCTGGAGGTCGCTCCAGGAAAGGAACAACATCTTCTCGTTTTCGTCACAAAAGGAGCCCTCCCTCTCCGTTCCCATCACCAGCGTCTGCACCGCCGCGCACCTCACCCGGAGCATGCTGAACAAAGAACTGGGTCACTTCCACGGAGCAAATGATATGCATATAAACACGCGACGTCGCGGCTTGATAGTCCACGGCGCAGCGCAAGCTCATGGCCGACGGCGGCGGCACCGCGGAGTGGACGCAAACGGTGGTGCCGAGATTGCAAAGAGGCATACCACATATTTCATCGAGAACACGACACTGTCAAGCATGGTTCAAACAGTCATCGTTCACACGGGATGGGTGGTGTTGGGCGAAGGGCGGCATTTGTCATCCCGACTCGTCATACCCTGTTGCCGATTGCTAAGACCTACTGGAGGCGGAATGAAACACTGTGCATGGTCAGACTCACCTTTTCATCTGCGCTGAGGTTGGCCCAGGCAGCACTCCACCGCAGCTCATCCAAAGTCCACTCAGGCTCGATCAGCGCAGGTTGTGCGAGTGCGTCCCCCCACAGCGGCTCACCCGCAGCAGTAGCTGTGCTACTTTCTGCTGAGAGTATGGAGATACTCCTGTGCGCCTTTACTGGCTGGGAGCTCCGGTGCCGTGCAGCTTGTGTCAGCAGCTCCACCACCTTTGCGAGTGCCTCACTGGCACCAGTGGTGGCATCGATGGTCAGCTCCGGTGGAGAGGGGTTGCTGTATCCGGTGCCACCGAACAGCACAGAGGCCTTCTCGCGCCTTGATAACTCTGGGCATAACGCTTCCTCGAGCGCCACTACCTTTCTCCCGCTACCGGAGATGCCCACGAACGCCAGATGGTAGTCATTTAGATCTGGGTCCTGTGGTGTGGCCTCCGCGCTCTGCTGTCATGCCGCCCCCACCATGCGATCACATTATTTGCTATTGGGTTCTCTTCAGTGGGGGAGGGCGTCCACACAGAATCGAGCACTTGTCGGCACAGTGGCCTGTGCCGGAGAGCATGCCACGTGTGCGCCTTATTACCTTCGAGTAGACTGCATGGAGCGGCAGAATTCTGACCGAGGTTGGCTGGGCAGGCGATCAACACGGCCGCGGGGGGTTTGGGTGGAGATTCGGTGCAGATTCCACTTCAACATAAGTAGGGAACACAACAGAAAAACAAACCACGCAAAAATGCCCCACACACGCGTAAAAACAAGTCATGTTTTATCAGTGTTGGCTTGAGTAGGGCTTTTTATGGCGAGGAGCCCCCTGACATGATTTGTTTGAAGGACTGGGCAACCTTGAAAGGAGTTCTGAGTTCTAGCCACATATTCCCCTTTTACAACTGGTCAATATTGTACTTAGGGGCCAAAAATGTGAGGATCGCTGGACTTACGGGGTTACTGTGGGGGGGGAATCCGTGAGGAGTTCTGGTGCTGATTTTTGGGGTGAGAAGTTGCCATGCAATTGCAATGACTAGTCCGGGTAATTGAAAAGTGAGCCAGTTCTCCTTGAGAGAAACCTCAGAATACCTCAGAGAAACAAAAAAAGGGCAACGCCCACTGCCAAAAGAAAAGGAACAGATATTTTCAGTTGACTGTCAATCAATAGCTGCTCTATCCGAAGATGCAAAAACATATGCAAATTTGACTGCGCGCATGAGTCCAAATTTCACCTGCTCAAAGGTTCTGCGCCCACAGTGATTGTTGGAGACCGCAGGGCGAGTACCAAATGAATACAGACCACAGGAACGAATGTTGTGAACGATCAGATGAGGCACAGAGAACATGGTGAAAGAGAAATGGAAGTGCAGTGTCTCGCATGTGATGGAAACCCCCTACGTACCTATAGCATCTCAAGCGGCGGAAAGATCACCTCAAGCTGCCACCGGGGACACACGTGCGGGACGCAGGAGTCACACCGACTGTCGAACGTGCTTATACCTGGGATTTTTTCATTTGAAAAACTGGAGAACAAACTTTTATCATATCTTATCAAGAAGAGAAAGGCAGCTTTCTCAGGAGCGAGACTTCCCTATGGCTGAACAACGGAATTGCTCAATTCAGGCACCTTTAGCCTTTCCGTGAACAAACATCCATAAACGGTGTGATCATTGAGGGGTATATGCCATTTGAAGCTGTCACATGTTCCTTCTTTCCTCCTTACTTAAAGAACCCCAAGAAACATCTACTGACGGCACGCGCTGAAGCCAGACTCCATAGCACTCGCCACGTGCCATCTTCAATTGCCCCCCCTGATCTTCAATTGCCCCCCCTCATCTTCAAGATCCAGGGAGTCATTTCATTGGATCGCGCAAATGGCTCCACTGATAATAGTGGCGCAAGTTGACAGGTTTGACCGCGTTTCTTTATCTCTGGACCTGCTCCTCGTACAGCGCTATGGTTCCCATCGCCTGAGGGCAGTGGCGTACCTGAGAGTCGCAAATAACGTCACTGTCCGGGAATCCTGACTGTTCGCCGTCCGGGAATCCTGACTGTGCGGACTGCATTGTCGTTGCACTATCCTTTCTTTGGCGATGTCTCCGCTTGACTGCCCCCTTTTCTGCATTGGTCTCCGGAATGTCCTCCCCACTGTCAAATTGTGAGCGCCGAATTATAATTCCACGGCGTTTTCGGGCCTTTGGATATTTCACTTGCGCAATATCCAGCATCTGCAAACCGCCAACACAGCCCACGTCACTGCTTTCCTTGACCTTGGCATCCAGGTCAGACAGTCTTTCTGGATACAGGTGGCAGCATACGTGACAGGCACGCAGTCACCATGTGAATTCTAAAACAGAGAAGTCTTATTAGGGTGTTCAAAAGCCAACACAACTTTGTTTTCATTCGATCTCAATGCAGGATTTTCATTTTAACCAAGACCATCGGACAGTTGGCTTAGTTATTCGTCATCAAATTGGCAGCCAGCTTCACGTTTGCATCCTCTCCACCCACTTCATCCAGAGGCTTGTCATTTGCAGTCGCAGAAGAGCCCCACGGGAAATTACAAGATGCCCGCGCAGTATACTGCAAAATAGTCATCTTGATTCCGGACCATTGCAGACAAGAGAACGTTTAGGCTCTTCAGCAAAAAACATGCTGCGCCTTTGGGTGGCAGACGACCAAAGAGGAGAATATGACTGGTCTGCTTTACTTGCCAGTGCGGCAGTTCAGCTCCTCGAGCAGACGCGTGGGCAGGTTGCCCAACAGTCACTAGCAAACCGAGTCGTCTCTGCTGCCGCCCGGATATCGATGGAGGAATTGGCTGGAGGAATTGGCGGCGCATTACCAACAGCAGTCAGGCAGAAATGAAATTCGAAGAGGCTAGTGGCTAGGCAGAAGCTGGGCAAATTTGAAGGAATGTACTTTGACTGTTTTGTGTGGAGTGCAAATGTCAAATGATCCTTCTCCACCGCGACCTGTTACCCTATAAACGGCAACAGGCTAGAGCTCTACGACCTGTACTGCCCCAAGACCTTCGACAAAGGTCAGATGCACCACTGCTTTGATGGCCTATGCCTACATACCACTGGCTTCCGCGGCATTCTGCCCTCGCACTACAGCCATTAACAGCGACCTGCTGGATCTTGAGCAAAGGGTTGGCCCGGGGAAAGTATGACAGCGCCTGTCATGATCGCAAAAGGCTGAAAGGCTCGCATCTTTGCTCATGACTCTGGCAGGCGTGGGCGGGGCGGTAGACAACACTGAAGAGGGAGCCGCAAGAGATGCTGAGATAGCTCAGAGTTGCGTTAGGAAAAGAACCGTTGCCGGCCGGACCACAGTCTGTAGAAACGGCACCGGCTGACACTGAGCTCAGCTCCAAGGCATGCCACTTCCAGCCGCGCACTCTCCAAAGAGGAGTGTGACACAAAGGGGAGGTGTGCTGCACAATAGGTATCAGCGGCGAGGGAATGAAACGTATTCCCTGAGACGGCTGCCCAAGAGCTTCGGCTTCGGTACCAGTGTCAAAAATGCACGCGCCCGGAAGGTCCTGGATGCTCAGAGAAAAAGCGTACCGGGGTTTTGTTTTTTGTTTTTTCTATTTTGATCTCTCTCTGAGAAAGCGTGGTCTACTAGAATCGGACCCTGGTCTCTTGCTTCGGTCGTCAAGTGCTTGACCACTGAGCAAATACCTACGGGCTTCTATGAGTGGGTTGAAGGGTGTAGGCAGGGGGCAGGGAGGGCGCAAGAACACTGGCAGAAGGGGCCAGATAGGGCAGAGCTGACAAACGGCAGCCAGGAAGGGCGCACCGTCACTATCTCCGTCTTGCGAAGGGCTCGCATGAGGCGCTGCTCAGCCCGGCTTTGAAGGGTGCACTGCTGGGCGTCGCGAGCCTCCTCCAGGATGCCCCAGATCCACAGGCGCCCCACCCGCTTGCAGCTATACCGCCCCGTACCGTAGCGTCGGCCGAGGTTGGCCTGAAACTCCATGCGCCCCTGTAGGTCTTTCCAAGACATCACCACCGCGAAGTAGAGTGCCGCACCGACGATGGACACCATAATCGCAAAGAGGAATTTGCTTGCAAGTACGTCTTCCGGTGAGACCGCGGCCATGTCGCGACTGCTCACCGTACGCGGAACAGGAGGGCGAACAATCTCCTTGGTCTCTTGCAACCCAGCCTGCATGCACTCATTCAGCGTCCCTATCACCTATCAACGTACTGTACTGCCACCTAGGCGCCCTCTGGGCAGGCTCCAAGTCTTAAGGTTGAGGCGGGCCCCAAGGCTGGAGGGTGTGCGCCCTGATCCTACACATGGGGTGCAGGACGTTAATGACCGGCCGCATCTTTTATGAGCAGACATCAGAGAGAGGAGCGATGCACGTTGCGATCATCCCTGATTCCTCTGATGCACAACTTGTTCCATCACAGCCAAGGAGAACACCCGGCAAACACCTTCATGCTTTGTGCTTGATGCGCAGGACAACCGTATGCAGGCAATGGGCTGAAATGTCCTCTTCACAGTGCGCCGCAATTCATCGCCAGTGTGACAGCCCCACACAAACATGAGTAATAAGTTCATCGCAGACACGAGAAACATCTTGCTGATTCCATGTTTCTTGTGTGGGCACACATTCAAACGAGTACGCGCATGCGGCGGTGGTGGCACGCGCAGCCGGCACATTCGGTCGTCACTTTAAGTGTGGCCGCATAAGTAAGAATGAAAACCGTGCAAAAAGAACAGGTGGGGGAATCAAATGAATGGCGCATCTCATCCCGGTATCCGTTCTGCCTGCACGGGTTGCCAGCATTTCAACAGGGCAGAGCCTAAGTGGGGGTTGGAGATAAGGTGAGACGAGAGAGGGCGTGCCTGGAAATCGGTCAGATGAGTACATTGGCAAGTCACAGCTGGTGCCACGACACACCCCGGGCCCACGAACCGCTGTCGCGTCCACTCCCACCAGCATCCATACGAGTTATTGGCTCGCGCGAGCACGCATGCGCCCCCTACCACCCGCTTGACGCTGTCTACGTACTTGCGGTACCCAGCGTCGGTGCCGTTATACCCCTCGACCACTCCCTCGAAGGTCTCCAGGCAGCCGGTCATCAAGGAGGCGTTGCCTATAAACCATGATTTGGCAAGAGCGCCACCAAGGTCATCGTCATACCTCTCTGTGCCATTTCTCCACGTAAGCTGCGCCTCTGGAGGCGCTGGGTTGGGCATCGCCCAGCACCCGGCGGTGTCGTATATCTGCAGAGACACGTTCCAGAAGGTGCACGCCGCCGTGCCGTTCCAATGTGTTCCCTGCGCCGCTAGCTCTCCCACAGTGTGACCTTGAGCGAACTCTGGGGCGAGCGCAATCGACACTTCCACGGGATCATGCAGGTTTGCCACGGAGATCTCTACGCCGTCCGGGGTGAGGATGGAGAGAGATGTTATGCCAACGCCAGCCACCACGTTCGATTTGGTGGCATTGTCTCCGGGCAAGTGCGCCTCCGTGATCGTGGTTACCAGCCGTACATCTACCACCAGGGCTTCGAGTGCTGTGGTGTTGGTCCCGGCGGGGCCCACCGCAGCAGCAGCGAGTGCGGAGCCCAGTGACGGCGGGAAGAGGGCTCCTGCCGCAGAGGTCCCGGCGGGGGCGATTATGGGGTCGTACAGCGGGGAAGAGCTGAGATCCGAGCGGTCCCGCTGCACCCGCATGCTGAGGGTGTTGGTGCCGCACTCCTGGTGCCTCTCTCCAGGGACTACCCCGAGGAGCAGCGAGGTGCCCACTGACTGCACCGTCCCAAGCGCCTCGGTCGTCACCGCCACTGCTCGCTGGTGCCGCTCGTAGCTGTCCCCCGGTGATGGCACCGTGCTATTCCGGGTTCCATTCACAGCTCTTGCTTCGAGAACCGCGAGCGCCTGTGAGCTGAAGTTAGCCATGGCAGCGGCCTCGGCAGCCTCTGTTGCCAGCGACGTAGCGGCTTCTGTTGCCCTCCTGGAGCTCTCGGCTGCAGCGATTGCGATGCGCCCAAGCTCCTCCTGCCGGGCAACCTCCTCAGCATCTGGCGAGGGAGGGGCAGGTGGGAGAGGAGGAGGTGCGAGCGCCCCATAGGGCGTCGTAGTCACCTCCACTGCCAGCGGTGCATGCCTGGAGACTTCCTCCTGCGCACTGAACACCGCCTGCGCGTCCTGCAAGATACGGCTGTAAGCCGCAGCCACTACCGCATCCATGGCATCGACTTCCACTCGCACCAACACCCTCAAATCCGCATCTATCCAGGCGTGCTGGACCGCGGAGACATCGGCCGCCGTGGCGATATGGACGCTCTCCCGAACCCTCTTGAGGAACATCTCGTCGAGCGTTGTCACCGCAAGCGATTCCCCAAACCGATATACAGCTGTGACGGTCACACCAGTGTCCCTCATGGACCTGTCCTCGGGCGTGGCAGCGGTGATCACTGAGGCGCTTGTCAGAGTGACGGAGGTAAACAGTTGCCCGGTCGCTGTGAGGGTGCCAAATACAGCGGTGCCATCGCTCAGCGTGTTTGCACAGACTACAGATGCGTCGAAGTCGATGATGGCGACATGCACACTAATGGCGACCGTGTTGTCCGACGTGAGCTGCAGTGAGGTGATTGCCACGGAGCTAATGGGCACGGCCGCCGCACTTGCCACCGCATGCATGGTGTTCTCGAGAAAGCTAGAATCAACGTGTGAGAGGCTCAACTCTGGTCCGAAGGCGTAGGTGACGTTCACAGAGGCGGGCGGAGCCTCTGGAAAGACCGCAGGATGCTCCGCGGTGCCCACTTTGATTGTGATCACATTGGACGGCACGATCTCACCGAGCGCAAACACTGCCTGAGAGTCCGACAATGCAGAGAGGAGCAAGTCCATGTGGGTGCGTTGCGAATCCACGTCAACCGTGTAACCCACGCTCACCATCTGAGCATCATCTGTAGCCAAGGCCAGCACCCTAACTGTCGCGGACGGCGAATGCACGCGCGCCGCCGCCTCCACGCTCGCTCGGCTTCCCTCCAGCGCTGCGTCATCAAATCCCCATCTCCCCAACCCTAGATTGTAGTGCACCCGCAAATGATGATCCACCCCCACCGCTGGTTGGGAGTCTTCTAGGCATGCTTCCACGCCGAGGCTTTGGGTGGATCGTGCATGCCGCCGCAGACGAGAGTCGTGGGACAGCACTTTGGGTGCGTCCGACAGTGCAAGAGTCATCCGCACCAACACTTCAGAGTCCACCACGTCATCCGTTCTTGCCACCACCGTCACCACGACACGTACATCCTGGTCCATTGTCACCGACATCACCGCGGTCATGTTCATCGGGAGCTCGGAGGCGGATGCCACACATGCTACCAGGCCGTGCAGGAACTCCTCGCCCACGGCATCTGCCATCGAGAGCTCAGCGCCGAAGCGGTACCTGGCCGTGGCCTGGATATAGGGCTTGCCCTGCGCCAGGCTAGAGGCTGACGGGAGGAGCGCCGTTGAATGGAGCCCCCCAGTGGGCAGGATGATGCGGGTTGCCACCCCTACCGGGGTGTACTTTGACACCCCCGAAATGCCCGCAAATACGGAGGCGCCATCAGACAGCGATGTCAGCGTTGGCAGGTAGCGACCAAGATCATCCGAGCTGTTGCCTGATGTTAACACCGAGACACACATCTCCACGGCGTTTGGCGCGAAGAGCTCCACGGCTCTCACACTGACCTCGCCCCGAACGCCACTACTCCCCCCGAGGGCGCTCCCCACGCCCTGCCCCACTTGCTTACCGAATAGGATGCCCGTTGCAGTGCCGACGTCGAGCTCGTCAGAGAAGCGGTACACCACCTGCAGTAGTACTGTGTCACTTGATGCTCCTGCCCCGCCGCCGTTCTCAAGAAGGGTGGTTCTGATGAGGGTGGCATCCGCTGGTAGGTACGCCGCAACAGGTGGGGCGCTCCCGGCGAAAACCGCCGCTGCGTCGAAGAGCTGTCGTGCCACAGCGCTGGCATCTTGCGCATGCGCCAGATCGACCTGCACGTGGATCTCTACCACCTCGCGGCCGTCCGCGGCAACCTGCTCCGCCCAATGAGATCGCACATCCCCCACATCCACCAAGGCAACCGCCGCAGCCACACTCTCCGCGACGCTCCGCTGCAGGGTCCAGCCCGCATTGGAGAGGGTCAGCCGCCCCGCGAACCGGTATGCGGCTTCCACCACAGCTTTGGGCTCCTCCCTGGCTTTGAGTGCCACCTCCAATGAATCAAGCGCGGGGTGGTACTTCGCAATCTCCGAGCCCTCGCTTGTGAGGAACACCGCCACGCTCGGCTGCGAAAGCATCTCTGCTTGCCGCAGCGCTTCGCCTCGCGTGACCGATGCGATGCGCACCGCGAGGACCACTCCGACGCCAGGAACCAATGAGCTCCTAGTTGTGGCCACCTGATTCGAGGAGGTTGCCCCGACCGCTGTTGCGATCTCGAGCTCAAGTGCGGCCAGCAGCGCCTCCGTGAGCGCATCTTCGATGCTGAGCACAGAGGGTTCGAACCGGTACCGCACCACAAGTGCAGCTGTGCTATCCATGAGGGTGGCTCGCAGTACGAAATGTATCCCCTCAGTCTCCACTGGGGCGTGCGCAAACACGAGGATGTTCCCCGAGAAAACCGCCTGCGGATGGGAGAGGTTCAGGGCGCTCTGCCTGGCGGCTTCCAGGGTGGCCATTGGCGCAGTCGCCGCCACTTGCACCCGCCCGCCCTGGTCCTGCGCCCAATGCACGCTTATCTGCGGTGGGAGTGAGAGGATTCTGGCTCCGATGCTTTCAGATATGCTTGCCTGAAATGTGGGGTCTGCGTCGTGGAGCTCCAGGGAGGGCCCAAAGCGGTATTGCGCAGTGACTGTTG
This sequence comes from Cymbomonas tetramitiformis, assembly GCA_001247695.2. Lineage (NCBI taxonomy): Eukaryota > Viridiplantae > Chlorophyta > Pyramimonadophyceae > Pyramimonadales > Pyramimonadaceae > Cymbomonas > Cymbomonas tetramitiformis. The sequence continues at coordinate 14,989 of LGRX02009198.1, read as the reverse complement.
CTGTTGCCTCTGATGCCGCAACGGTTGGGAACGGGGGGGGCATCGGAGGGGTGGGCTCTTCTGTGCCATGCTTGATCACAGCCTCTGCTGCCCTCGCCAAGTCCAGCGCCACCACCCCAGCCTGTGCGGACTCCATCGCTGCCTGGCTGGCACGCGCTGCACTCGTGGCATCACTCCCATGCTCGGACCGCACAATGATCGCGGATACTTCTGCGGTTACTGCAGCATTGCTAGCAGCCATCCCAGCTGCCTCGGCCTCCACTGCTGCCAGTTCCGACACAAATCCTAATGCTGTAGCAGCCGCCCGACACTCCTCTGCAGGAGCAACCGCCAGCTGCGCGCTGGTTGCGCTCGCTGTAGCAGCTGCGGCGCTCTGCACGGCCGCAGCCGCCGCTCGGGCACGCGCCGCACTGAGCGCCTCATGCGTTGGCTGCATTGATAATTCCCAGGCCCGCACCTGCAGTACACTCATCCGAGCATCCACGTCACCGTTTGCCTGCCCAGTCATTTCTCGTCTTATCACAGAGCCAATGCTCCAACGGCTGTGGCAGAAGTCGCAGGAGTCCCGGCCACGGGGGGCTTCGGGCGATGACCTTTGAATATGCGTGCACTCGAGGAGCGCCGCCAGGGAGGAGAAGCGGGAACAGGAAGGGGCGCTCCTCAGAATCACACCCAAAGCACGGAACTGTAAATTGCGGCCACATCGCTGGCTGGTGGCATGAGGCGGCCCTGAATGGCATTCACAATGACATACACCTACTGTAGACACGAGGCCGCTATCGGCGTATACTCTCAAAAGAAAGTAAAACGAAAATCCCCGTCACACGGTGTCATGTGTAAGGCTCCGTGTCCAGGGCCGGCACAAACTCCCAGTATCAGGCTGCTACAGGCTGCTACAACTGCCCTGCTTCTCTGTTAAAGTAGGCGTGTTAAAGAAGGCGTGCCCCCTTATGGGGTTGGGATGAACTCGCACGCGGTTGTCATAATGTAGGGCTCAGCAACTGCAGGGCTCAACATGAGGCGAATCTCTATCGAAATCCTCGGGGTATGGTGATTGCACAGGGAGGACTCACGTTGGCGAGGTGGTTGGCCTTGGTGGCCAGGGTGAGGTGCCCCAGGCCGTTGATGATGGAGCATGTGGAGGTGTCAGTGATGACGGCTTCAGTCGCCGAGGAAAGGGTCCACTCCACGAGGTCAGCAAACAGTCCGAGGCCAGACCCCAAAGTACGACTGTTCACCTGGGACGGTACACTCACCACGCGGTTGCCGGTACCGGCCAGTCCCTCCACGGAGGAGGTGGTGGGCGCCACCATGTGCTGGATCTGCACCGTGATATTCATCAAGTTTTCTCGCATCTGCTCCAACGCGGCCAACCTGTCTGCTGCTGACTCACTGAACTGCTCTGAAACCAGTTCCTCATTCATTGCGATGGAGATGCCCTAGTCCCACCAAGAGCCCATCAACCCATCACCCCCTCCCACACACCAATTCAGCACACAACTGCCCATTTCAATACGGGCGTAGGGATCAGCACTTTTGCACAGGGACATGCAGCGTTTATCGATGAAGGGCTTGGTTACAATCTCTTCTGATAGAGGTCCGCAGCTGCAGCAATACGATCATTGGTCTTTCCTTGAGCACCGGGCCAACATCTGCCAAAGCATATTTTTTTTGATACTTGTATGTTCTCCATCAGTCTGACCGACGCCTTCCTTCATTCACAGAGCAAGAACCTCGATCCTTGTCCAGTACACCGCGCAGTCCGCATGGATATTGCAAGGGAAAATCCGCATCCGAAAAAATTCCGTCGCGACTACTTGCTTGTACTACAATTTGATCAATAGACTCTCTGCGATTGACTGGTGCTTTCAGGAAGACTGGTGGAATGCTCCAGAAGGCCAGCGCTATATTGGAGTCCTGGATACGAGTGTTGCTGCATGCCAGGGCAAATGTCTGGTGCCAGATGGATGTTACAGCTGTCGGGACTGGAAGAACTCTCTGGAAAGTGCTTCCCGGAGAGTGACACTAGTTACTCCCACACAAATTTGACGACAAGGTAGTAGAACCGCAGGTGAGCGCACGCGGGCAGGTCAAGCTTCTGATTCACCAACCTGCACAAAGCGCATTGCACGGTCTATGTCACCGTTCTGCAACAGATGGTGAACCTTTTCATTCAGCAGAGAGACCTCAACGTCAGGCGGAAGCGGGACCACTGTCATATTGGTGGCGGCGGTGGCGGCGGCCCCCATGCTGTCCAAGACACTGACCGAAATTTCCACTGCGAAGCCGTGATCGGGCTCGCCGCGCTCAGGCATTTCAACTGCCATGGAATACGGGCTGCCCAAGGGAACGAAATCGCTTGTGAGCGGCGTCGGACCGTCTGCGGGAATGCCCGGCTGAGGGCGCTTGCCCACCACACGGTAGGAGAATTTGTACATCAATGGAAGGTCCTCGTCGTACCATCCGGGCGCCGCAACGTCCACCGACGTCTCTAGCACCACGGCATCTGCCGGCTGCACGACGACTCCCCCAAGTGCAGGCGGCATGTTGACCTGCAGCTGCATGCTGGCGGAGGCCGGACCGATTTTGTCACGCACGGCGAGGGTAAGAGTGTAGGTGGAACCCGCGTGGAGTACATGAGGCCGCAGCACAATATCTGCCTGCGATGATCAATGCAGCCTCCCATGATCAATGCACCCTCTACCCGGTGTCTCATCAGGAAAGGAAACACGTCTTGGTGGCACCGATAGGTTCGGGCAACGATTCACCTCTGACATCAATATTTTAGCAAGCAATCGAATTGAAGGGTGCAGAATCGTTAAAAAAAACGTTAGCAAAGCACAAAAAGTATTCATTAATTCATGCTTACGGCAACATATAGGGACTAAAGTAACAAAGGGATATAGTAGGGAGGTCAAACAAATAGGGATGAAAGTAACTCGGCCATCTCTATCTAAAAGTTAGTACAAACAAACAAATGCAAACAAATTGAATGTGATGGCTATGCGATAGTTAGGGCAAACACAAACAAACAAACAAACAACACAAAGCAAACATAAAAAACAATTCAGTGGTGAAGATGCTGAATACAACAGCCGTTTCTGGCATCCGTAGTCCTCCCCTTCATGGGGAAGGTAAGGCTGCATGGGTCAAGCTCATGCTCAGGTTTCCCCTCTACAGCCCACTTGGCCACACATCACCAACTAGTAGGCACACATCTCAGCCCTCGCTGTTGCCCGTTTCCTATCTCCAGCCTCCTTACACCTAGCAGACTCTCTAGAACCTGATCAGCCGACCCACTGCTCCGACCTGCGCAATGCACCGCGTCACCGGATTCCCAAAGCTTGCTAATGGAATCGCCGGCGCGGGACACTGAGAGACAGCAGTCGGTGAAATGATGCTGACGATGGTGTGATCTGCACAGTCTACTGCCAAATCCTCTCTGAGAGCTTTCAGCCCAGGTCCGACCAATCATGGCCAATCACCAGCTGGGACCAAAAGGCCGCATGTTGCAAATGGTACATAGCGACAACGCCGTAACCCGATAAGAAGTTGAGGCAGCAGCTCCTGATCGGCGCAGGTGATCCATGAAAGGCACTCTGACCTGATCAGTGGTGGTGAGCAGGGTGGTGTTATCCAGGCCCACAGCTGCGTTTGGGTCATCCGTTGATATCCGCCAGTCCATTGTTAGGCTTTCAGGGTATGCGGTCTGGACCTTCGCCCGAGTGGAGAACTTCTCTGTCGGGTTCACCTTGCCCAGAACGGTGGTCAGGGAAGGCACTGGTGTGGTCCCCTGCAGCATCTCCTTTGTTCCCCCATCAGGCTCGGAGCAGGGTGCCTAAGCTTGAGGTTAGATTAAGGAAAATAGTGCCGAGGTCACCCCCTAACGTGCCACCACATGACGCGAGGTCAGCTCACGTTATAGTCCAAAGATATGTATGCCCGAAACGTTCAATGGCGCTCCGCTGGGAGGAATGTGGGCATCGCATGCGCATTGTGTCTGCAGCGGTGACCTACAAGCGCGTCCATCAACGGTCCCGTGAAGCGCGAGACACGGCATGAGGCTCACTGCAGCTACAAGGTAAGCTGATGCAGATGCATACTCACGGACGGAGAGGCGGCGGTGAGGACTCCTTCAGGAATATGCCAAAGTCAGACCCGTTGGTGACACATCCTGAGCGTTCATCTTACATGTGGAAAGTGGGATTGAGATACATGGTTTCAAATTCAACACTCGGCCAAATAACACCTTTTGCGCCCTCAGTTCACATCCCTCTGTTGGCCACGCTCCTAGTCAGCATCAAAGAAGAATCCGCAAGTCGGGCAATTGAAACATGAGCTATACAAGGGCTTGGGCTGGGATGGGAGGAACACCTGCATAATGCGCACCGAGGTACGCTCTACACTCTCGCGGGCGCCTTTGGAGGCCCACACCGTGAAGGTGTAGTTGATATAGCTCTGCCCCCCTTTAGGGAGAACACCAGTGCTGGGCCCACAAGCTTGGTCGAGAGTTTTGTGCCATTAGCATAGAGGCAGGGTCCAGCTCGGTCGTCGCGTTCGCAAGCCCACCTGAAGGTCATTGGCCTCTCCTCTCCTGTATTGCGCCGTCAAATAAGCCCTCAGGCACGCGCCCATCACGTGCTCACTCCACACTGGAGCGGAGTCCCACAATCTCCCAATCGCTGCGCATGCCACCGGAGGGGCTGCGCGAGCGGCTGTAGCCTCTTGGGGCAACGGAGATGCGGGCTTCCCCTCAAAGCATAAGCCGGTCTTATCTAAATCTGACAGATGGCGCCCTGCACAATTGTGGACCAAAAAGGACTGTGCATCACAGGTCTGAATGTGCTAACCGGTAGTATCTGCATTACCAGCTGCGAGTATGTACCATCCGTATGCGCTGCTTATACGTTGTTAGGCGCATGGGTGAGGTTACCAAAATATGAAGGGGCGAAGGGGGGAGGCACGCACCGTCAGGGTCGTAGGACAGGGTGGCATCCAGAGTGATCGTGTTACCGCTCCCGGCGACAATATCTCCGCCCGAGATCACAATTACTATCGGCAAGGACTCCACATAAAAGTTCAGAGTGGAGGTGCTGAGGGCGGCGGTTTCGGCAAACAGGCGTCGGCGGTGCTGCAGATTTGAGCGCGAGGTCACCAGAGGATTGCCCTTCATCCAGGCCCACAGGCTTACTGCGTATGACAACCCAACCTGTTTTCCGCGCCCCTGCCATATCTCAGTCACGTTCCGCAGCCCCACATCACTTCTCCCTGTCTTCCACGCGTGTGGCACGTGCACCACACCAACGAGCATGCGCGTGAAGACGAACACTTCACCTGACTGCCAGTGCAGGAGCAGCTGTTTCATTCGCCTGTTCTTTAAAGGAGGGGACTGTGCCCTCAGCCATCCTTCAGCGAGGGGCCCCTTTCCTCGTGAATATGTTGCGATATGAGTGTGCCACGCGCATCTGCATTTTTTTTAAATGTAGACAAATGACATGTGTCATCTACTAGTGTTAGCGTGCTTGCACTGGAAAAGACACGGATATGCGTGCGGCACACTCATACCGTAGCATATATACATGGTGAAACACGTAGGATGTCCAGCCCCCTTTTGCCCTATGCGAATGAATGGGCACGCACCGTGAGCTGTTGCTTGTAGACGGTGAGACGAAGAGTATCCGCCTTGTTCGTCTCTGAATCTAAGGGCAGCAGGGAACCGTCGGATCCTGCCACACTCCATGCAAACTTAATGCCTTGCAGATTTGTGCAGTCCGGGCTATCCAGTCCGATCAGGTCGCCGTAAATCAGCGTACGCTTGCTGTGGTCCCATCCGCCCCGATTCTCCCGTCTGTTCACCACCGTGCTCTCTGCCAGTTGTACGCGCAACAGGCATTGCTCACATTCCACCCCGTCACCCTTGTAGCCCTCCGGGCACCTCCCCTGCACCCCCTCGTACCAGCACTCAAATCCCTCCCGCGGAGCCGGGATATCCACACACTGGGTGCCAGGGAAACATGGGGAGTCCAGGCAGAGATCGTGCTCCACGCACTCCGAGTCCCCTGCACCCACAGTCCCAACTGGGCACTCCCCACACTCGGAGACCACCGCTGAGTCCTCCCTTGTAGTGCACTCCGCCTTCATTCCAGAGAGCAAACCGGCTCCGACCCAACACCCCCCATTGTTGTCGGCGCAGATGGTGGCCGGCAGGCACTCCGCTGCGCTGGAGCTCCACCGCATCGCATTTGGGCATGCTGCGCATAGCCTGCCTGCGGGCACCTCCGAGCTCGTCTCCGTGTTCTCGCACGCCCGCGCCATGCACCTACACATCTCCCTCCCCGCTCCAACAATAAACGGCTTCATCACAAGAAATGACACGCGTGCATCTCCTCTCCCGTGTCTTCGCGTGCCTGCACTCGGGGACGTGAGCTATCTTCGTGACCTGTGCGCCGCTGCGCCTCATTGACTGGCAGCCTACTAGGTTTTGCAAGATGGCCAAGGCCGATGGACACGGGGACAGTATGCCGACAACGTGCGCATGACACGCCGCACGCCGCACGCAAATCAGAGAAAGCGTCTCCGGGTTGTGCGGATTGAGGACGTGAAGGCTCGGCAGAGCAGCTTGATGTGCGCCATGTCCCAGCGCTCTACGACAGGACGCCAGAACAGGATTCCGAAGCATAAAATTCATTTAATCGGGACCCATCTGTGAACCTCTTCGGGGTTCCACGAGGCTACATTGTGGGCAAGGGCCGCACCCGCCATTCTCCTCGCCGCACTCGTCCACGTCAGCGCACATTGCCCCATCTCCCGCGAAGCCCTTAGGGCAATCACCACAGTGGGCTCCGGAACCAGGTGCAGGCACGTCAACACACTCCACGCCAATGTCGCAAACGCCCACGTCCGCGCACCCGTCCATATCCATGCACACGCTCCCCCCAGCCTGTGCCTCGAGCCCCTCCGGGCATGGCCCGCACTCGTGGGTGTACGACCCCTCAGCGCTGAGGGCCATGCGGCACTCAACCATCGGGTCGCACCCACCATTTTGGAAGAAGCACGGGTTCTCGAAGCATCCTTGCGGTCCGACCCCGTCCCCTATCATGCCGGCAGGGCACCTGCCACATATGAAACCCACCCCAGGTGCAGGCACGTCCAAACATGGGACTCCTGTGTAGCACGGCGACTCCGAGGCTGGCAGGCAGCCGTCCACATCCATGCATCCCTGCGCAGGGTGGGGACGCCGGGAGTACGGGGCCGGGAGATCGGAGGTTCGGAGCGCACTCTCAGATGCGGATCCTGTACGCCATAAAGGGAGAAAGCGAAATATTGCGCTCAATGAAGAACATGCAACATATCACAGCGAATGATTTCGTTCCAAAATATGAGGTGACTGAAGTTCCTTTCGGCCTGGAGGCACCATATCATCAGGCTATCAGGTGCAATAGATTTGGCATGTGAGACGAAGCAGAGAGGTGCAGGGAGACACACGAGAACTTACCTGGTCACCATCACCTTGGTAGCCAAACGGACACAGCCCACACTCCGTGACGCCCTCTGCGTTGACAATACACGTTGTGTACTCGGCGCCATTGGTCGTCCAGCAGCCTCCGTTGTCAACATCGCACGAATTGCCCGTCAGGCGGCAGCTTGTGACGCCGGATCCCTGTGCAGGGCACCCGCATCAGTAAAGCACTGACTCTTCCTTGGTCACTACCAGGATCACTGAGGGCACGAATAGGAGTTGTGACAGTCACAGAGCTCTGCCCTTTTGAGAAGTGGTAAAGAATTTGGTTTGGGTTTTTGCTTGGCAAGCTTCCTGTGTCGCAACGTCGCAGCCAAGCACGCTGATCTCTGTGTGGACGACGGCCACCATGTCTCTGGTAGCACCTTGGTAACGGAGAGGCAGACTGCCGCACTCCAGGCGAGAGAAGAAGACTTTCACGCCCGCTACAGTCAAGAAGTGTGAGGGCCATGGGATGTACTGCATGCCCCAGCCGGCTACCATACCACAGTAGCGGGCGCAGACGCATGTGTGGCTACTGCATTTATCGGCAGCCCTGCTGCAAGGACTGCAGGGAAAAATAATGTGATGGCGGGTGATATGGATATACTATATATACGAGTGCTCGGAAACCATTATTGGGTGTCAAAGTAATTATCTCAAAACCTACGTTTGATGTCCCACTCAATGCCAACATATGGTGAGACGTGAGACGTGGACAACACGCGTTGACTTGAACCCTGAGCCATAGGCAGGGCACCAGTGGCAGCGATTCGCCAACCTGTGGACCTACAGCCTACCTGTCGGCACCAGTGGCAGCGATTCTCTGACCTGTGGACCTACAGCCTACCTGTCGGCACCAGTGGCAGCGATTCGCCAACCTGTGGACCTACAGCCTACCTGTCGGCACCAGTGGCAGCGATTCGCCAACCTGTGGACCTACAGCCTACCTGTCGGCACCAGTGGCAGCGATTCGCCAACCTGTGGACCTACAGCCTACCTGTCGGCACCAGTGGCAGCCAACCTGTGGACCTACAGCCTACCTGTCGGCACCAGTGGCAGCGATTCGCCAACCTGTGGACCTACAGCCTACCTGTCGGCACCAGTGGCAGCGATTCGCCAACCTGTGGACCTACAGCCTACCTGTCGGCACCAGTGGCAACGATTCGCCAACCTGTGGACCTACAGCCTACCTGTCGGCACCAGTGGCAGCGATTCGCTGACCTGTGGACCTACAGCCTACCTGTCGGCACCAGTGGCAGCGATTCGCTGACCTGTGGACCTACAGCCTACCTGTCGGCACCAGTGGCAGCGATTCGCTGACCTGTGGACCTACAGCCTACCTGTCGGCACCACCTGTACGAGGGTCAGCCAGAGGTTTCTGGTTGGTGGACCGGTTGGCGCAGCAGTGTTCAGAAATGCCTTTCTTGGCACTGGCAGACCCCGGAGGGAGTACGATGCCTTACTAAGAATTCGGGCACAGCTGGTCCTTGCGTTGCGGGTCCCAAGAGGGGCCGTAGGGGGGCATCCATTTCGTAACTATTCGCCTATGGCCTGTGCGTGCCCGCCAAACGGAGGAGCATCAACTATGATAGAATCTACTACGTGAGGTTCATCTCGTTCTACATCTCTTTTCTGGAATGTAAAACCATGCACCGGGCCATTCGCAGCACCCGAAAGTGAGCGAGCACCTGCCAGCAAGGCCCAACAGAGAAGACACACAAACACACACAGAGAATCCGGATGAGTGTCCCGAAGTGTGTGCTGAATCCTTTGATCCCCGGCGTGGGTACATAGTGCAGTCTTCTGTGGCTACGGGGTGCCAAAGGAGTCGCAAGGATACGCATGCACACACAGAAGGGTCCCGAAGAGCGCGGCGAATCCTTTGATCCACGTTGTGGGCACAATCACAGTGCAGCCAATCTTCTGAGGCTATATTCCGCCAAAGGAATGCTTCCAAGGAGAAGTCTTGCAAACGCAATCACCAGGAGGGCTTGGAACACACAGGCGCATAATTGTGGGGATGGAATCGCAAATGTGAACGATGCAGAACAGCAGTTGCATGCAAATGCGGAGTTCATTTCTCAGACTCACCGCTTACTCACCGGGTGTCCACCGCAAGGGCTTCGTTGCAATAGAGTTGGAGGCAGGGGTAGGGAGTTGCGGGCACAATTTGGTGGTGGGCGTGCAAGGTCAGAAGGAAGCACTTCAGCATATCCTTCTCAGCCCCTTGGGACAGCCCTTTGGAACACGGGATGTGTTGCGGGTGGATAAGCTCTCTTCAGACCAAGCTTTGGGGCAGAAAGGGAGCAGGATGGTGGTTCTGAGCGCAGGCTTGGTCGAAGAGAGATTTAAGGTAGCTCAAGGGCCTGCACTGAACCAGTCTTCCGGGGTAGAGCATTTGTGTGTGAGAGCCGTGTGAGATTCTAGTGAGACATAATAATGAGATGGAGTGAAAAAAAACAAAGATGGAGCCTAGCCGAGCTGCAGCTTGCCGCAGAGCCACATATGGAGGGCAAGTGCGGGTGCCAGGTTTTCAAGATTGTCCGACATGCGAACCCCGCATAAGCAGGAGTCCTTTTCGGCACAGGACTCTATGTTTTCTTGCCTCTCCACCGCACCCAACCCAGGAGGTCTGGCGTTATGCATCGGCCGTTAATCTGCTAAGGAGCATTTATAGATCTATACTCAAGCCACAAGCAATGCACACACCACTTTCTCCACTACGGCCATTCAGTACACTGTTTGGCATTAAGATCATCTGATAACGCATGCTCTACATTTGTACACATCCCCCGCATTGCATCGCATCCTGCCATCGTACACTAGCAATATGCGGCAACATAAATTATGGCAACTAGTGGCCATTTGCACATTGCAGCACATGAGTGGGTTGGTAAGGGCAGCAGAAGGTGAAAAGACCGAGCTGGGAGCCCCTTGGCGGACACGCTTCTTACCTGATAGCCATCGGGGCAAGGGCCGCAGGTCGGGTCGGCCGCAGGCCCCGGGACTTCCAGGGTCACCGCCACTGCAGGGTATGGCGTCTCGCGCGTGGCCGAGGCGGTTGTTGCGTTCTCCATGTTCAGGCTGAACGCCCGCGCCACAGCGCCGCGCACGCTCTGCACGAACCCGACATCGAACGTCTTCGGGTCCGTGTTTCGAAACTCGTACTCGACCAGAAGAGACTGCCCTGGGCCGCCCCCGACACCCTTCGCCGAGTCCGCGGACACAGCGGCCTCGAGCCGCAACACGTGCACCTTGACGTAGCGGCTGGTCAGTACCTGCGCTCCCTCCTCCCCCCGTTTGATTGTTCAATGACAGGAGTTGGAGCCTTGAGTGGTCAATTTGAGATCAACTGGGTGAGCTCCGCCCAACGGAATATCCAAATTTGAATTTGCTCGGGCTGAACCAGAGAAGATCTTTGTTGCACCCCATCAGCTTGCCTATGAATCTGCCTCGGAGCCAGAGAAGGCTGGCTGCGCTTGGCTGGGTCCAAGGGCCAAAGCAGATGCGAGTGTAGGTAAAACATTGCAAAGCATACACATAACGACGTAGGTTGCATCTCCGGCCAGAACATGTTGGGCATATACTTCTGTTCTGCTCGAGGGCGCTCTTGCACCCCTTCGCATCTTACTCACCTCGGTGCCTGCAAAGAGTGAAGCGGTATCCTCGAGGGCTGCCTCATACGAGGCCACCACGCCATCATAGCATGCAGTGAGGTAGTGGCAGCCACCGTTGTTGCTCGTGCATTGATCCTCGGGAACACACCCTTCTGCGCCAATGCCATCGCCACGGAAGCCCTCTGGGCAAGCCCCACATTTAGCCAGCCCACTTCCTAGCACCCCGCACGACACCTGTGTCTCCACATATGCCCCCCAACGGCCCGTCACACACCCTCGGACCTCGCCCAGCGTTCCCAAGGAGCAGCAATGCAAGTGGCCTTATTCGAACACCTTCCCCACCCTTGCTGATCACCCTCCTCACTCACTGCCGCGCCCTTCCCCACCCTTGCTGATCACCCTCCTCGGCTCACTGCCGCGCCCTTCCCCACCCTTGCTGATCACCCTCCTCGCTCACTGCCGCGCCCTTCCTCCACCCTTGCTGATCACCTCCTCGCCACTGCCGCGCCTTTGATCACCATCTGACCTCCCCGCTCACTGCCGCGCCTTCCCCACCCTTGCTGATCACCCTCCTCGCTCACCGCCGCGCCCTTCCCCACCCTTGCTGATCACCCTCCTCACTCACTGCCGCGCCCTTCTCCGCGCAGACCATTCCTCCCAGCTCACTTCATTATCAGCAGGAGCGCACGTTCCTGTGTCAGCTCGCGCATGTGCGTGCCACATCAGCTCCACGCGCATGAGTTGCTTTGACCCCAAAGGACTAATGAGCATGGCCTGCAGCCAAGCGGTTGATGCCAGAGCACCATGAAACAGCCAGGAAACGAAAGTTGTGCAAGCGCTACAGGAGGACCAGCGCGTTTGAGCCTAGTGCAGTTTGGCGGACAACAGAGGGCAGCAGCCACGCTCAAGGCAAGTCACTTTAAGAGGGGTAGTTGGGTGAGCAAAGTGTGAAGGGCGCACGCACAGTGGAGGGGAAACAGGGACTGAGAGAGGTGGGAGGGAGCAGATGCTCTGGACCCAGGGTCCTCACCAACGGAGAGCACTGCGTGGCTTCTAGGCACACGTCCACGTGGCACGATCTCCCGTTTCCCACGTATCCCTCAGGGCACCCCGCGCACACGTGGCCGATGCCTGGCGCAGCAACATCTGTGCACATAGAAGGGAGGAAGCAAGGGCTCGAGGCGCAGCCGTCCTCGTCCCAGCACTGTGATGCGCCGCTGCCGGCGAAGCCCTCAGGGCACTCCCCGCACACCGCCTGCCCGGAGGAGTCATCGCAGGTCGCGAGGGGATCGCACGGGGTCTCAGCTGCGCCCCCCTCGCCTGTGGAGTTGCAGGAGAGGGCGATGGGGCGACACAGAACTTCGCCATCCCCATGGTAGCCAGGCGGGCATACTCCGCACTGCACCCCGCCCACCGTGTTGAAGCAAGGGGCAGCGTGGTCCGGGTTGGTGGGGTGGGTCCAGCACGGCCCTCCGCCCTCCAACGCTGATGAGGCGCACTCGTCCACGTCCTCGCACCCGGGGCCTATGGCGAGGTTCCCGTCGCCGGTGTAGCCCGCCGGGCACTTCCCGCAGTCCACCGAGGCAACCATGTTGATGCACTGCACGAGGAAGTCGCAGCCTCCGTTGTCCTCTGAAGGAAGAGAAAGTAGGTGACCCACGTGGAGATTAGTCATGCGGTTTGCTCAAGCTCTCGACCAGCATACATTTGCGACCCTACACATTTTATATCCAGAATCGCACGCACTTGGGAAGAGTGGTGGAGCTGATCGGGGAGCACTTCGGGTGTAGGCGCACGTTGCTTCAGGATCTCGGGGCGACCATAAATCTCTGGGAACACCTTCTACAATGTTTTCGAGAAGGCAAGCCTGATCTCTCTGTCCCTCTCTCTCGTTGCCTCTCTCTCTCTATATGTGTCTCGTTCCCTCCGAGAGGGTACGATGGACCCCGGTTGATCGTGCATGGTGCCTCCGCCTTTAGACAGCGCCATCACGTTGTCGTCTAGAGAGCCACGTAGGAGCATGCCAGTGTTTGGAGGAAAAAACGAGACTATGTGTTTTCACAAGTTTGAGAGAGGTATTTTGACATGAGGGTGGGGAGGCTTTAGAAGGGCCGCTTATGATTCCATCGATTCAATTGGAGAAAGCTTTTCAGCTGTCAGAGATGATAAGCAGCATATGTGAACATGAGGATGTGTGCCAATTTGAGCAGATATCTGAATGAGGTGGTTGGACTCGAGTCACAATCATGCATTCTATGGATTGCATTGGACCGCGGCAATTCGTAGACAGGGAACTCAACGTGAGGAGGCAATACCGCCTTTTTATGGCCCAGCTGTCGTGCTGCAATCAAGGGGGGTTTGCCTTATACCAGTAAGGCAAAACAAAGGGTGGGCGGGGCAAAGTGCAAGAAAGCATACGTTGGCATTCGTCAATGTCGTTACAATCTGTATCCCCGGTGCCGATGGTGCCGGCAGGGCATGGGCCACACTCCCGTGAGCCATAGGTGTTGGCGCAGGTGGTGAGGTCGTTGCAGCCCCCGTTGTCTTCGGCACACTCGTCCACATCAGCGCATGACACCCCGTCCCCGGCGAATCCCTCTGGGCACGCTGCGCACTGGAACTTCACATTTTTGCCTGCGGACGCCTGCACACAAGGCACGCCTGGAAAACATTCTGGGAGGCAAGGTGCTGGAGCGGGTGGCGAAGGGGGCGGCAGCGGGTAGCCAGGCACGTTCCCAGTGGTGCTGCGCAGATTGCCTGCCCTCTCCCTCTCCCTCCCCCTCTCCCATCCCCTCCCATCCTCCGCCCCGTCATCTCTCCTCCTCCGCACCTTATCAATATACTGATGAGCCATGGTGTACAAGGGGGCTGAGTGATTAGTGCATCCCGTGGTACACGAGTGGGGCATGGAACTCCTCGCAAGCAAACATATAGTGCAGGCCTGAAAAGCTGCCGAGCTTAACCACACTCAAATCTGATATGTACAAATCAAACCTAAGGATGCCACATATCAACACAAGTTGCACGTGTCTTAGGACCCAATCGTCCGAAAACAGGCGTGGGTCCTCAGCCACCATTCATCCACTGCGTGTGTGTTTGGGGGGGTAGACTTGCGCATCGTGGAGGCATCGTTAATGCCGCTCCACGCCACATTGAAGCATTTTAAGTATTTGGACGTATAAACAGTAGCCATCATCAAGAGCTTCACAGAGAGCGATTCCTGATTCCTCACATACGAAGTGACACTGTTGTGGAGCACAGTGGGGTTGAGGGATAGCGAGGCAAAATGATCTGACCGCATGTTACTGTGCCCGATGAGAGGACCTCGTGTGACTGGAAGAACACCTCGGGCTGATCATACATGGCCCATACAAAGCTTGGCGGATCTGCGCCCGCGTCGATGTGCCTTTGATACCAGAGTATCTGCGAATCCATTGGTCAAAACACGGACTGAGTTCCAGTGTTCATGCGGCACTCGCCCATCCTCCATCCAGGCAATACGGCAAAATCTGCAATGTCTGTTGGCATCAACCAGCCGCACCCAGTCGGCAGCCGACAGGTTCCCGTGCCTACATGGCAGCGCATTGCTATCTTAGGAGGAAATACGGACTGGGAAGGGGAAACTTGCGGGTGGGTAGATCCTACCTGGATGCCCAACACGGCGCTGCCGTCATTAATTGAGATGATATACATGTTCTCGGAAAGTGCAGCGTTGGAAACCACGAGGTACACGTCAGCTTGCAGCGAGAGGTCGAAGGCGGCCACATCTAAATGGGAGAAGGTAAGGTCCGCTTCCATGGAGTGGATGAAAGGCGGAGGCGTTGGGGGAGGGGAGGAGGGCTTGGTGGGAATGGAGGTGGGAGGGGTGGAA